>VSMD01016100.1:0-35595 GCA_008750895.1 Mirza zaza
TCATTTCTTTGCTCAACAGGAATTTGTGTGTCTACTGTAAATAAGGCCTGGCATTTGGCTCATGAAAAGTAACGATGACATTTCACATCTGCTTAATAGCTACGGTTTATAGTTTTATCGTAGCGTGTCATTTTGTCCCCCAACAGTTCAGGGGACTAGCTGGTGTCGACCTTTTCCACAGGTGAGGAAACTGAAAGTTAAGTAAGTAGCTTTTCCCATCTGCAGACTGGGAATCTTTGCCTGTCCTGCTTTCGTGGACCTGCAAAATTATTTGTTGATTCCAACCAAATTTCTGCCTTCTAAGACTCAGCTATTCTTCAGAACCCCATCCAACTGAAGCAGTGGCTCCTCTTCAGAGACCGGGACAAATTGGTTAACCTGGTGTCTCAGTGTCTTATGCTGTAAAGTACGGTTCCTATTCCTCGCATGTCTTAAGTGAAATAATCTAATGACTCTGTTTTGTCAACTGTAAAGCTCTGGTGACTGTAATTCATAATGTATTATATATTTCAAAATTGCTAAAAGAGTAGATTTTACATGTTCTAAGCACAAAAAAGTGGTAAGTATGTGAGGTGCTGAATATGGTCATTGACTTGATTTAATCATTCCATATTATGCACATATATCACGCCTTCATCCAGACATGTCTGGGATCCCCATGGCAGTTTTCCCATCTCTTGCAGGGTTTGCCTCATGTGCAGTGGACAGGGATTCGAGGCACTGACCCTTGCATAACTGTGGACTCCCCAGGAACTTAACTACTAATAGCCTGCTGGCGACTGGAAGCATTACCAATGCCATAACAGTCAGCTAACACGTTGTATGTTATATATATTGGGTATACTATATTCTTACAATAAAGTGAGTTAGAGAAAAGAAAAACATGTTAAGATCATAAGGATGAGAAAATATGTTTACTATTCAGTAAGTGTAAATGGATCCTCATAAGGGTCTCCGTCGTCATCGTCTACGTTGAGTAGGTGGAAAAGGAGGAAGGAGAGGAGGGGTTGGTCTTGCTGTCTCTCAGGCAGCAGAGGTGGGAGAAAACCCACGTGTGTGTGGACCTGTGCAGCTCAAGCCTGTGTTAAGGGTCGACTGTGCTTATTATTTCTGTCCTCTCCTGTCTGACATCCTCAAGAGCAAAGCCTCTGCTGCGTTTGTTCACGGGTGAGAACTGTGCGTTGCCCAGCCTCTTAGTGAACAATAAACGTTTGTTGGAGTTTGTGCAGCGGAGAGATGTGTTGCTTTCCCGTTGGGGGCTGAGGCCTGCTGACGCTGTCAGCGGTGCCCTGGCAGGGGACGCCTCCCCGCCCCTTCCTCCGGAGCCATGGTGTACGTGTGCCTGACCGAGGGCATCACGGGCCTGTGTCTTTGTGAGGCCAAAACAGCTGGACATAGACTGGAAAAGAAAGTCAGCCAAATGAATGTTTTCTAACCTAAATCCAGAAATGCAGATACTAGGCAATATCCAGGTGATGGGTCTTTTTTTGAAGCTGACATATTGGTTCACAAACCATCTGGCCTTTTGGACAAACCATATAGCACTGAGGTGTTTGTCAGAATTTCTCCCCGCTGTAAACCTCTCTGTGACCCTTTATCCGTTGCATAATGCACCGCCCAGCGAGCATTGTCCTGCTTCCCTCCCTACACAATTGCCTCTACAATTTGTCTGGCTCAGAGGTTTCCTCCATACCAAAGAGGCCCAGAGTGTCAAGATTTAGGGAGATTGGAAGCGGGTGGGGGAGGGGAGGGGGCTGCAGCCTTCTCTGCAGGGTTGCTGAAAGTTGCAGGGGTCAAGGAAATAATATAAACTTTTGAATAGGGGCTTAGGAATAGTTGAATAGTTTGCTGGGAGTTCCCAGTGACTAGTATCTCAGTTACCAACGGCTTTGTTACAATTTGCTTTTCTTTAGCTAAACATTCTTGCATGGTTTTAAAAGCAAGTGAACAGATAAAGTGTTTCTAAGTGTAATCATTCTCTTTTCTGATGCATTGCTAACAACAGAGGGGCCATAAACTAAAGTGTCTCTAATTTACTCTGCCAAAAAATCTGTTCCTCACTCTGTCAGCTCCACAGCTTTCTCCTTAAGGCTGAATAAATTGGGTGCTGCCTTTGAAATGAAGTACCCTGTTTGGCCAGGGAATCTTAGTTAGCTACCTTTCTTGAGGAAAGATGATTAATCTTGTTATGCCCAGCAAAAGGATTATAGGTATGGCTGAACCAGTTTTGTATGGTTTGAAATACCAACCCTGTCGATTTTGTTTTTCAGTGAGGCCATATAACAAAGGATAATCTCATACGAGAGAAGTACTGGCTTTTGATTTAAGGAAAAAAATAAAACAGTTGTTTCACTTTTTTTTTTAAATCATCTTTAAGGCAAAAGTTCCAACGCCCTAGCATATACATTTATATAGTGTTTTGGTAGCAGAAAAGATCATGTGGTAGATCATCAGGACTGACAAAAATATCTATTAAAAACTGTGGGGATGTAAGAGGATGGTCAACTTTGCAGATCGTTACACCAATCTCAATAATCATCAGTGACTTCATCAACTAAAATGGAATTCAGATTTGAATTTAGACAAACTGAATATTTACTTTTATGCCCTGGAAAACCTGCCCCAAGAATTCCTTTCCCATCTGCCAGGAGGTTGCTGGTGCCTGGGTGAGCCGCCCAGAGCATGCTGTGCCTGCCCGAGACCTTTCTTAGCAGATGGGGGCCAGCAGCTTCAAGGCACTGCAAACGGCGAGTCCGGGGTCTAAAACAGGCCATTAAGACCCACGCATTTGCCCCGTCTGTGCCCTTCAGCAGTGTCATGTTGTAACTTCCGAGAGCTGACACACGGTTCTTTCCCCAAACACTAAAAAATGAAAGAGGAATGGAGAGATGTTGTCATTTTCATGAGAAACCTAGAGATGGGAAGGACCTAAGAGGATTCAGGGCTGAAGTTCATCTTACAGGCGACATGAAGAAACAACCAGCCATCCAGAAGGAAGGCCAAAGGACCATATTTTATTATACAGCATTTTTAAATTAATAGCTCATAAAATTATTAATATAAAACAAAGAATAGATTACATAATGGATTGTGTTAAAATATCAGTTAAAGCTATTTTGCAGGGTAGTCGGAGGCTTGTGTCATAGCAGAGGCTGTAGAAGCCCCTCTCCACCCAGAGGACCCCACCCCAAATGGGCCAGTTAGCGTGGGGCCAAGAAGACGTCCCTTCCTAGGCCACAGACTGCACCTCTAGTGCTGGATGGCCTTATGCACGTGGGTCTCAGTGGCCATTATCCCAGCAGGGACAAGCCCCTAGTGACCTCATGCCAAACACTATGCTAGCGTCTATGTTCTTTATGGCAGTGATCCTTGGGGTAGTTTGGGTTACAGTTTACAGATGAAACAGCAGAGGCTCAGAGAGGCAAAATGAGTTGCTCAAGATCAGGGAGGGGCAGAACCAGTCCTCAGGCTGGTTTGTTTGATTCTAGAAACTTCCTATGGAGCCTATAGCTCGTGGTGTGAGCATTGCCTAGTCATTTTGAGATCTGTGAACTTGAGTTTCCCCCTGTGGTGAAACTGATACCTGTAAGGCTTTATTGCTGAGAACTACACACCTTCTAATACAGTAACTCCCACTTGTCATGTCCTGGCCAACGTTGATTTATTTTAGAGAAAAATCATAATTGATCTGTTTTTCTTCTACAAACAATGGTTTCTTTTTGTCTGTCTTTGCTGAAATGAAGATGAATAGATATTTATTTTAGACAGCCAAATCGTAGCAGCACTTTGTCATGCTTTCTGCAGTCTGGGAAAAACAGCTTTGATTGGATGACAGAATTGGAGATTAGTAGACTAACTCATACATGATCAATGAAGGGAAATTTCTGAGTTACTCTTCGTTGCGTTTTTGTAAGCTAAGGAGATTTTTAGGGTGTTTGTGATATTTCTTCTCTGTTTTCTTTATGACTTGAAGGATGAACCATGTTGGTGATACCGGCCTTGATTCTGCTGTAGAGATGCTTGTGAGATAAACATTCTGTGTTCTGCTCAGAGGTTAAGGGCCGCTCCTAGAAGATAGAAATCTGGCAGGGTAAGAATGTGGAGATTCTTGTGAAGCAAGTACTTCTGACACGATGACTGCTGATATTCATAGCGTGGATGTTTAAACCTGCTTCACTTTTTCTCATTCTAGCCTTTCCTCTTTGTTTCTCAATTCCAGGTTTGTTCTGTTCCAATCCTTTGTTTTGGAGGATTATTACTGATACCGGATGCTGTCAGGTGAACCCTGGGGTGCCCCTGTGGTCAGAGAGATCTGACTGTTAGCACTTTTGCTCATACTCAGTTTGATTCCCACAACAGTCCGTCTTTATCCACACAGACAGTCGTCACTGGGAGCTCAGAGGCTGGTGGAGGCTTCACACAGCTCACCCGGTGACCCAGGGTCAGGGTGACAGTTCCTGTGATTCCTGGTCCACAGGATTTTCCTGACCCGTGTTGTCTCTCAGTCCAACTTTGAAAGTTGTACATTTCATTTGAAATGAGGAAAGCCTAAGTTGAAATGATACAACGGTCAGATGCGAGTACAAGATACATTTCTATCTGCTAGGGTGCGTGGCCGATGCCTAAGAAAAGGAAGGGGTCCCATTTGAATGGCGATGTACGCGAGTGACATCCTTCTGCTCCAGGTCTCTCACGGTTTGGCACAGGAGTTAGCGATTCTCAAATGTTTCGACCTGTCTTGCATTTGGGTGGCTCTTTCCCTAGGCTTAATTTCACGGCATCATGCTTTGGTCACTTGAGAAACATTGATTTACCGAGTTATACAGATCTTCCAAAGGTGACATTTCTTTACACAATATCAAAAAAAAAAAAAAAAAATCACACGGGTTAATGTCTCCCTCAGTGGCATCAAAAAGTCCTTAAGGTGTTGGGAAGCTGTCAGGCTCACAAAGCTCGCAGGTTTTCCAAAGTTCTATTTTTTTTTTTTTTCTGGAAAGCTCAAGTGTTGTCATTGGCAGCAAGCTCTGTCCATTGTTTTTCTCTGAGTGACAGCCTCACTACATTCGTTTTCAAGAAAATGATTATAGAATGCTCAGGTCTGATAACCCTGGTTGTCCATCAGTTGTTCTTTTGAGTGAAAATGATGTTCCCTGAAAAAAAGCTCACTACTCAATTGCACAGTGCTCAGCTTTGCGACACCCAGCATACTTAGCATGCAGCAAAAGTGCTTTATAAAGAGACACATACTCAAGGGTTGGGCTTTAATGAGATTAGTATTTTGTACAGCTTCATCAAATGCATTCCTATATGAACTTGGCATCTTTACTGTAAGTGGCAGTGAAGGGCACGATGACCTGATTTGATGCCAGTGCCTTGATTGGTACTAAGGCACCAGCAGTGTCACCACCATCGCTTTTGCACCATCTGGGCAAGTGTCAACACAGTGACAAAGGAAGTAATGTCTTGGTATTATTACAAAGATAGTCTTGACCTGATGGACTTCCTGAAGGGGGCTGGGACGCTCAGGGGTCTGTACTTTTAGAGCTGCTGCTGTTGAGTGTTAGAAACAGTTACCCATTTGGCACGTTTCTTGAGGGCTGACTCCATGCCAGGTCATGTGCTGGGTGCTGAGGATTCCAAAAGTGAAAGGCACAGCCCCCGGTTGCCGGGAGCTCCCATTCTGGTGGAGAAGGGACCCAGCAAACAGTGCGCACTGTGACCGTGGCAGGTAGAGCTCTGCGGGTGAGCAGGAGGAGCCCCGCCCAGCCGAGTATTCCAGTGGTGAGGAGGGCGTTTCCTGGAGCTAAAGGCATCCGCTGTGGGATCTAAGCAGGGCTGTGAGATGATCGAATTTGCATTTTACGAAGATCACTCTGACACAGTGAGGAGGATGGAAAGGGGGTGGGTGAGATGTTGATGATGCTGGGGCAGGAGTCCAGAGAAAATGACCAGGGCCAGACCAAGGAGGTGACAATGGCGATGGAGTCCATAGGTGGTTAGAGTCGGCAGGATTTTGTGATGGATTTGATGTTGAGAGTAAGAAGTGTGGACTCAGTCAAGGATATGCCAGGGTTTGTAGCTGAAGAGCTGGCTGCGCAGTGGAGCGTGGGACGAGGAGCAGGGGCAGGGGGACCCTTTGAACTTCACGTGCCATATTCACCACACACGTGCATACACACATACATATCTGTATCTTCAGGTGAAGATGTCCAGAATGGAGCCAGATCTGGAGCTTGAGAGGGTTCTGGGCTGCCGATGGCAGCTGAGGAGTCCTCAGCGTAGGCCACGGTTGAGGCCCCAGGCGCTGATGGCATCACTCAGGAGCGGGGTGTGGACTTGCTGAGTCTACAAGGCTCAAGTCCAGGGAGAAGTCAGGGCAGGTAGGTAGGATTTCGGAGGAAGGAAACCTGGGGCCTGGATCCTCCTGGTCTTTCACATCTATAGAAGAGAGCAGAGAAATATTTAACATCGTAACTCTTCAATTAAACGTGTAGATATGGTCCAACCATGCTTTTACTGTAACATACTAAATGTGATACTTTATGAGCAGTACAACCTATCAAATACATATTTTTGTTCCTGAGCTAATACAGACTTTAGATCTGTAAACGGGTAAAAATACCAATGATGGTTTATATTTCCTTTTCCCACGAGAACGTTTTTCTTTTAAAAAGGGTTAAACTAGGCACACAGGTGCATACCTATAGTCCCAGCTAGTTGGGAGGCTGAGGTGGGTAGACCACTTGAGCCCAGGAGTTTGAGGCTGCAGTGCTCTATGACTATACCTGTGAATAGCTGCTGCACTCCAGCCTGGGCAACATAGCAAGATCCCCATAAAAAAAAAATAGGATGGCCTTTTCCCCATCTTTGGGAATTCACAGTTCTCAGAAAGTTTACCTTTCTTTCTTTATGCTAATAAGATGCACTGATAATTTTGGAAGTTATGATTTCTATTATGTTGAAGAGCCAAGATAGGAACAGTCATGTTAGCGGTGTCATCTGCGTGAGCTTTAGACGAGAACGGGTCGTTGGCATTGCGGTGATGGGAAGGGAGAAGTTAGAGGTTTTCACTCTCATCTTAGAGCTGATGAAATAGCCTGTGGTGTCGGGAAGCACTGTCTGCTGGTTTCCGTCCGTGGTGGTAGGGGTGACACGGACGTGGGTGGGAGGAAGGACAGGTCTGTAACAGGAGCCCAGCCTCCCCCCTCAGCACCCCAGGTGTGACACCGGCCCATCCTGAACCACGCTCGGCACGGGCAGCCAGCCACACGCTGGCTGGGGAAGGGCTGATTATTTCTCTTTACATTTGGAAATCTTTTCTAATGTGTTTCTGACATTTTAAAATCAAGACAAATAAAAGAATAACCAAATAAAGTGACTCCTAGCTCTAAGCCTGAGACTCACAAGCAACCTGCTGGTCACCCAGGCTGTCCATAACAGGACTCCCCTGTAACTCGGCACTCACGAGAGGTTGTGCTGGGGTGACTGGGCATAAATGTTGAGGGTGTTACTATCTGATATGATCATAACTTCCAAAATTATTCAGGCGACTTGGCAGCGAGGGTTTTAAGAATATTACAGACCTGCTAGGTGGTTTTGGAAGTTGATTGATCCTTAAATATTTTTACTTCAAGCGTTTTAGCTCTACCTTTACACCACGTCTTTTTAGGAGTGCAGGGATTAACACAGGATTTCATTTTGTTGATATATTCTTAGTTTTGTGGTTACTGAAAGTGAATTGTGTGGTATGTTGCTCTCACTTGTAATCATTGATAATGTATCTGAGAAACCTGGTCACGCAACTGCATGGCACGGTGCAGAGGAGCCTTCAGAAGGAAAGTTCTGCACATCTTGGGTCCTGCTGTTGGTTGTCAGTGCCCAGTACGTGGCAGCTTGCAGGGGATCGAGGATGAAGGAGAAACAGCTTGACACCTCAGCACCTTCTCAGTCTGGTTTCTGCATCATAATTTTCCTGTTTAGTTTGAAGGAAATTCTTAGAAAAACAGTTCTGTGCATAGTCAGATATACAATACAGGCAAAACATCAGGTTAAAGATACAGAGCAATTATTTTTCCATTAACCTCACATACCTTTTATGAGCAAGCTGATTCCTACCCACAAGGTTTACATGGTGTCTTAACATCAGATAAGGATCAGGGGCAGGTTCAGAATCGAAGCTATATTTGCTGTAGTTTGTCTCCATTAACACTTGTGTTCAAGTGTCATATCTAAGCAGCTGCTGTAAAGCGAACCGAAGTGCGTCGATTACAGGGAGATGGGAAGGGCATGAAGGGAGGCAGTGTGTGGTAGGAAGGTGCACAGAGGCCCAGGGGCAGATTTCAGCTGAGGTTGTTAAAAAGCCTACACACGTCCCAGCAGCGGAATCACCTGCCTTAGGAAGTACACTCCTCCGATCGCATTTGAAGGTTAAAGCAGAGGCTGGCTGATAACTATTAATAACATGGTATTGCAGCCGGGACTCTTGCATCAACTTTGTAGTTTTTCCTGCTTTTATACAGAACTCTTTAAATTTGAGCTTCTCAGCAGCCCTGTGAAATAGGGTCATTGTCCCTATTATACAGGTGAGGAAATTGAGTCTAGGGTTAAATGACTTGTCAGACTCCACACGTTTTGACATCCAGGGCTTGCCCCGTTTATTACAGCAGCTGCCTTCTGCTCCAGGAGGAAGGAAGGGTATACTGTCACTTCCAACTCTAGAGATTCTACACTGTGTGACGACAAATGAGATGGAATAGGAGTGGATCTCAGATTCATTTAGATTACGATCCACAAGTGCATTTCTATCTGCTAATATGCTGGTTTTGTAACGGACATCTGTGGCTAACCGTAGACCATTAACAGTAGACACATCTGTGGTTAGATAACTAGAGTATTCACTCCCTAACAGGAGGGCAGTACATCAAGATGGCGGGCTGACACACTGCTTCAAATACTGCCACGTCGCTGTGGAATACTGCGAAACAATCAGCAGACAGCCTGGTGTGCAGAAATGAGAGATCCGGGTTGCTCTTTTTGGAACAAAGGCATTTTGCAGTCTGTGAGGTAGTTGCAAATGATTGCAAATTGAAGCTCTGGCATTTAGACAGAGGGCAGACTACATATATCTTCAATATGGTTAGGACTCGTTATTCTAGGGTTCTTTTTTTTTTTAAACTCCACCTTTTGAGACATAGCACCGTCATTAATTATGTTTTTGACCAGGTGCAGTGGTCCAACTGTAAACCCAGTACTTCGGGAAGCCGAAGTGGAAGGATCACTTGAGGCCAGGAGTTTGAGACCAGTCTGAGCAACACAGCAAGACCCCATTTCCACAAAAAACAGAAAAATTAGCTGGGTGTGGTGGTGTGTGCCTATAGTCCCAAGCTTCTTGGGAGGCTGCGGCAGGAGGATTGCTTGAGCCCAGGAGTTTGAGGCTATAATGAGCTATGATCATGCCACTCTACTCCACCCCAGGCAACAGAGGGAGGCCCTGTCTCAAAAAAAAGTGTTTTTGAAGATCAAATGCAGGAACTATATATGAAAATACATGCATACGTGCCTCTCTGAAAGAGAGAGAGGGAGGGAGGCAGGCTTCCTGGCAACTGATGAGTAATCACTTAACAACATTCAATTGTTTAAATAACAATGGCAATAATCCCTTATATTTATAATGTTTTCAAAGTGCTTTCACAAATATCATTTGAATGGTAATTTAGCCAGGGTTACAAATCGTTCTTGTTCCCACCAGTGCTCTGAGGATGTTGAGCCCCTAGCTGGGGGTTGAGGGTAGGGAAGTAGAGATCTGTGCCCCCCGCTTCTTTGTCTTCCTTTATTTAATTATTTTCACTCATATTATTTCTCCATCCCCCTTACACCCAAGTCTCCATCTCTCTCATGTTCTTTCTTCGCCCCTCTTGTAGCATACCTCTTAGACTGGGACTTTCAGAACCAGTTATTATTGCAAGCATGTTTGTTTCACTTTAAAATGCCAATTTTTTTCCCCCTGTTTATCACTGTGTCCTGCATGAAAGCCCCTGAACGTAAGCTTGCCGGCACAGGTTGGCAGTAGAGAAGCCCACTTGGAGTGGATTTGCTAGCCAAAGCCACGCTTTCTCCTTTCTTCAGCTGTGTTTCTTATTTCCATTTCTTTGGTTCCCACTCAGGCTGCTGAAACATCTCTAGCCTTTTCCTATTTTAGCACTCCTTCTTTTTGGCCTGCTTTGCCCCACCAGACATGCGGGCTGTCACCAGTCCAACCCATCTGTGTTTTCTGGATACACACTGGGTGCCGATGCTTTGACAGTCGTGTGGGTTCCAGCAAGCCCAAGCGCCAGGCCCCATGGAGCCATCTCCTCCGGGAAGAAGACCTAGGCCCCTCTGCCTTTCTAGTCCGAGACTCGTGATCCTCGCCTGCCCTCCAGTCCCAGGGTCTGGTGGGCGCAGCCAGCTTAGGGTGCATAACTAGCTTCTTTTTATACTGACTCAATTCATTTTTATGAAATTGCCACTTAGGAGACCCTGCTGCCAGCAGCATGGCGGCTTTTCGCAAGCTCGTGCTGGTTCCTGGTTCCCAGTAGCATCTGCCCCACAGGTGGGAGGTGTCCACCTTGCCCTGGCCACACTGCAGCTGTGTCCCCGCACAGCCGTTGGAGCTGGGTGCTTTCTGGGGGAGTGTTGTTCCCACCAGTGCTCTGAGGATGTTGAGCCCCTAGCTGGGGGTTGAGGGTAGAGAAGTAGAGATCTGTGCCCCTCGCTTCTTTGTCTTCCTTTATTTAATTATTTTCACTCATATTATTTCTCCATCCCCTTGGTGTAGACATAGGGTCACCAGGCTTGGCATCATGGGGCCTGGAGCAGACCCTGGGTCTGGACATGGTACATCCTCTCTGAGCCGGAATTTCTACGATCTGTAAAATCGGATTAAGTGTCAAATAATACCCATCCTAACTGCCTTATTCATTGTGTATGTGGGAAGACCCTGTGGACTTTGAAAGCACTAGAGAGTGTTAGTGTGTTCATTCTTCCAACATGTGTCTACTGGGTACCCCCAGCATGCCAACCCCACTTCTAGGCTCTGGGGAGAGAACAGTGAAGTAAATCAGCAAAAAAGTCCTTGCATTCTGGTGGGAGAAGGACAACGGGAGAGTAGGGAAGTAAGTGGACAAGATGATTTCCTCAAGTGTCAAGTGCTTCGAAGCACTGCAGCAGTGGTTGAAGTGACTTAGAGTGGGTGGCCTGGGTACCACTCGGTATCACTCCACTCACGCTGGAGTTAGACGCCGTTTCTTGCAAGGAGCTCTCCCTGGTTGTTCCAGGCTAACATAACGATAGCTGGGGTTTGTTGAGTAACTGCTGAGTGCCAAGGATGTCACCATACATTATCTCCAATCCTCATGCTCCTCCATATGCCCAGTGTTACTCTCTCCGTTTCTAAATGAGGACATCTTGGCTCAGCCGCAAGCTATTGCCCAGCATTACAGACTGGCAAGTGGCAGGACTGAGTCTTGCCATCTCTATCACATCTCCTACCTGCTCCGCCCCTAGGACCTTATGTTCACCTCCCTTCACGCCTCACTGTGGTCTGTGGAAATTGTGTTTCCGTGTGTTTCCCCCGTTAGCCTCTGAGCTCCTGAAGGATAGGAACCGTTATCCCTAGCACCTGGAGCTGTGCCGGGCAATTAGCAGGAGCTTATTCCAAGTTTACTGAATTCATAACCAGCCACAGCCGCTTGCTGTGTATACAGATGCCACATATTTCTACTTAGGAATTCTCAGAAATTTGCTCTGTAAATTGCAATGGGAGTAGTCAAGTTTTATATGCTTGGAGAGGAAATTAGGAAAAAAAATAAAGTGTTTTTCATGTAAAAGAAACCATTTTAGATATGATGCATATCTGTTCAGAGAAGCTATGACTTTTTACAGCTTTACAGCAAGCAAGCTGAAATCCATACTTTAACAACTGCAAGAAAACCTGGTGGGCAGTTGTACAATCACAGGCAATTGTGTTGGCTTAATGTGAGTGAGTGTTCTTGGGAAGGTTGACCATTGTATATCTGGAAAGTCTGTAGCATTTAAAGTGTGCTTCTGTGCATTGATTTTGAGCAAGAAAGGGACAGAATTAAATGATGTGTGTGGCCGAGCAATTCTCTGGGCGGCTGGAATTCAAGTCTGGACTACCCCCTCCTCCAGAGGACTGAAATCTGATCACCTGAACAATCATTGCTTTAGGCAAAGTGTCACAGCCTTCTGCAGTTGCCTGTCAGTGCAGTGACACTGAGGTCCTGTTCGTTGTTAATGGACACCCTTCTTTGCTCATTGACTTGAGTAACACCACCGGCATGTAACAAATGGTGGGGTCCAACTTTAGTGTCACCCTGCTACTTCACAAAACACTTAGTAGGGGGGAAAAAAAAGACTATACAAGAATTTTGTGCGTGTTATAAATGTCATTCCACTTTAGAAAAAGCTGAAGTCCATGTTGATACTAAAGAGAGGAAACAAGTCGGAAACAGAATTTGTGTAAGACCTTTGTGGGGCTGGGAATGTTGTACAAAACAGAGAAGTGTGTATTGACCAGCAACAGAACATGATTGTGGTTCAGAACACGGGGGAAGACTGTTCAAGGTAGGTCCAGATACTGGTTTCAGCTAGTCGAGAGTGTCAGCAAACTCAGCCATTTGTTTTTCATTCATTCCGAGCCAGATATTGTCCACGTGCTAAGTGTGAAATAAATACAGCCGTGGTGAGGGCATCACAGAGTGCCGGCTCGCAGACTGCGAACGCCCAGCAGGGTGTCTGGGCCTAGTTTGTACCCTGTCTTGTGGGCAGAACTGTGTCCCCCCAGATTCGTATGTTGACTCCCCATCCCCTAGTACGTCAGAGTGTGGCCGTATTTGGAGACGGGGCCTTTAAAGAGGTAAGTTAAAATGAGGTCATTAGGGCGGGCCCTAGTCCAGTCTGACTGGTGTCCTCATCAGAAGAGGAGTGAGGACACACACACTAGGAGAGAGGTGTGGAGAGAGGCCTCAGAAGAAGCCAGCCGGTCATCTCTCACCTGGGGTACAACCCCCACGGGACGAGGGTGAGACAGGCCCAGAGAAGCCCGGGCCTGGCAGAGGCGAGCGGGCGCGCAGGGCTGGGGTCCGAGCCTGGGTCAGCCCACTCGGACCCCACAGGGCTGTGCCCCGCATTGACCGTCACCGCAGGGCCTCCCCTGCCAGATGGAAGGTCACGCCAGGGAGGGGGCCGTGAAGGCACAGAGGCGTGGGTGCGGGGTGCACAGAAAAAGGCGGGCAGACAGAATAAAGGGCCGCCGCAGGTGCGGCTCTGACGGTGCTGGAGACGGCGTGCGGAGCCTGGGAAGCGCGTGGCTCTCCATGGGACAAAGCAGAAGTGGGGCCTCTTGTGGGCTGAGCCGTGTCCCCCTCCGATTCGTATGGCGAAGTCCCAACTCCCAGTGCCGCAGAAAGTGACCGCATTTGGAACAGGGTCTTTAAAGAGGGGAGCTGCAGTAAACCGAGGTCACCAGGGTGGGCCCTGACCCCCGCTGACTGGTGTCCCCATTCGGAGAGATTAGGAGGGACTGAGCACATGCAGACACGGGGACACGCCGGCCAGGGAGAGGCCTCAGAGAAAACCATCCCTGCCCACACCTTGTCTCAGGCTTCCAGCCTCCAGGACTGTGAGAAAACACATTTCTTTTGTTTAAGCGCCCCCAGCCTGTAGTGCTTTGCTGCGGGAGCCCTGGCAAACCAGCAGTGCTCTCTCTGCAGGACTGTGGTTTGTGAAGAAAGTGGAAGGAAGCGGCGTTGTTGGTGTGCTTGCAGTCTGGGTGTTCACGTGGCGTCATTTCATAGATGTCTGACAGTTATCGTTCTTTGTCATTATGGTTCTGTCTATATATTCATTGCCCGACATTTCATTTTATTTAAAAAATACAATGCAAGTTTTTCGGCTCTCATGTGTCGAATATTTCTGTTAGCTCTTCTTATACAGTAGTCCGCCCTTATCTGTGTTTTGCTTTCCTTGGTTTTAGTAACCCACAGTCAACCATAGTTGGAAAATAGTAAATGAGAAATTCCAGAAATAATTGTTGCTTTCAGTTGTGTTTTTTTTTTTTTTCTTTTTTTTGAGACAGAGTCTCACTCTGTTTCCCCGGCTAGGGTGCTGTGGCATCAGCCTAGCTCACAGCAGCCTTAGACTCCTGGGCTCAAGCGATCCTCCTGCCTTAGCCTCCCGAGTAGCTGGGACTACAGGCATGCGCCACCATGCCCGGCTAATTTTTTCTATATATTTTTAGTTGGCCAATTAATTTCTTTTTATTTATAGTAGAGACGGGGTCTCGCTCTTGCTCAGGCTGGTTTTGAACTCCTGACCTTGAGCAATCCTCCTGCCTCGGCCTCCCAGAAAGCTAGGATTACAGGCGTGAGCCATCGCGCCCGGCCCAATTGTTGTTTTCAGTTGCTCACCATTCTGAGTGGCGTGATTAAATCTCATGCTGTTCTGCTTGGGACGTGGGTCCTCCCTTGGTGCAGCCTCTCCAGGCCACCTGTGCTCCCTGCCCGTGGGTCGCTTGTAGCCATCTCAGTTATCAGATCCACTGTCACGGTGGTATAGTGCCAGTGCCCAAGTCACCCTATGTAATAATGGCCCCAAAGCATGAGAGTAGTGATCCTGCATGGTGTTATAATGTTCTGTCTTATGATTAGTTATCATTAACCTCTAACTGTGCCTAATTTATAAATTAAACATCACCATAGGTATGTATATGTAGGAAAAAACATAGTACATGTATGGTTTGGTACTGCCTTCTGTGTCAGGCGTCCACTGGGGTTCTTGGAATGTATCCCCCGTGGAGAAGGGGGGTCTGCTGTACAGACTAGGGCCTCCTCCAGATGCCTTTTTTTCTCTGTGTTTGACTAACTCCGTTCTGTTAAAACTCAGCCACTAGCATCTCCTGGACCGAGAAGCCTGTCCTGCCCTCCAGTCTAATCCCAGGCCCTCCCTGGGGGCCTGCCTCCCTGCATTGCACTTGCCTTAGAGTCGCATCTGTGTCTGCCTAGGCCTGCATCTCCACCACCCAGCACCGTCTCTGGTACGGAAGAGCCTCTTACTAGTGCTTGCTGAGTGAACAAATGATCGAATATATCATTTTCCTGAAAGCCACTCATTCAAAATGATTGATTCTTCTGGTGGTTTATTTAAATTTTGATAAAGTATGTATACCAAAATTTGTGATTTTAACCATTTTTAAGTGTACAAATGTAGTGTCATTAATTACATTCACAAAGTTGTGCAACCATCACCACTATATATTTTCAACATTTTTTTCATCTCCCCAAACCCAAACTCTACTCATGAAACAATAACTCCCTATTTCTCCCACCTCCCAGACCCTGGGAACCTCTAATCTACTTTCTGTAGCAAGTCTCTATGAATCTGCCTATTCTAGATAGTTCATCTAAGTGGAATCATACAGTACTTGTCTTTTTGTGACTGGCTTATTTCACTTAGCATAACGTTTTCAAGTTCTATCCATGTCGTAGTATATATCAGAACTTTGTTTTTATGGCTAATATTTCATTGTGTGGATAGAACACATTTTGTCCATAGACACTTGGGTTGTTTCCATCTTTTGGCTATTGTGAATAATGCTTGTTTGTACAAATACCTGTTCAAGTCCCTGTCTTCAATTCGTGTGGACGTACAGCTAGGAGTGGAATTGGTGGTAATTCTACGTATAACTTTTTGAGGAACCGCCAAACTGTTTTTCACAACGGCTGTTCCATTTCACATTCCTACCAGCAATATAGAAGCATTCTAATTTCTGCAAATCCTTGCCAATGCTTGTTGCTTTCAGCTTTTTTGATTATAGGCATTCTAGTATGTGTGAAGGAGTATCTCATTGTGGCTTTAATTAGCATTTCCGTAATGAGTAGTGATGTTGAGCATCTTTTCGTGTACTTATTGCCCATTTGTATATCTTGGAGAAACATCTATTTAAGTTCTCTGCACATTTTTAAACTGGTTTATCTTTTTGTTATTGAACAAAATGGTTAAAATTTGAAAGAACGAAGTATGCTACTTAAAAGGGTAGACCTCTGCTAATACTTGGCTTTCTATAGTAGGAAGCTTATTCTCTGACAGTTCTAGATTGACAATGTTATTTTAATCGTCTGTTCCTCTTCCCTCTTGCTTTCTTGGCTTTCTTCTGCTTTTTTTTTCTTGTATTCACATTTTAGATTAAACTTCAAATGGTATTCAAATAAAGAATCAAACTGCAGACTTTCACTTTGGAAAATGCAACAGCCCGAGTGACTGTCCCCTTCAAGTACATTTGAAAAATTAGAGAACTAGACTGTCAGTTTGTATTACATGACTGTTTTATGTTTTTTTTTTTTTTTTTGAGTCAGCATCTTGCTGTGTCACCCCAGCTAGAGTGCAGTGGCATCATCATAGCTCACTGCAACTGCAGCTCCTGGGCTCAAGTGATCCTCTTGCCTTAGCCTCCCAAGTAGCTGGGACTACAGGCCACTACATCCGGCTAATTTTTCAATATTTTTATAGAGATGGGGTCTCACTCTTGCTCAGGGTGGTAAAACTCCTGCCCTCAAGCGATCCTCCTCCCTCAGCCTCCCAAAGTGCTAGGATTACAGGCGTGAGCCACTATACCTGGCCACGTGACTATTCTTAAAAAGTGATCATGTTTTATAAGCATACTCTGAACAGCATTTTCTAGTGTATTAATATTTTGGTGTGGGGGGTTGAAGCAGGCTTTGAATGTGGAGAGACACATGTTTTCTTGGGCAGATTTGAATATTCAGTGAAATGATTCAGTTGATGGGCCCAGTTGCAGCTGACTCTCTGAACTGTAGTGGAAATTTCCTGGGGAGGGTGTAGCTGCCCCAGGGACAGGTTCTGGGAAAGGCTGTGGCCCCAGCCCTGGGCTCCATGGAACTGCTCCTGTGGCTGCCATCAGCAGCTGTGGGCCAGAGGTTTCTCATCCTTTGTGGAATTTGGAATGAGGAATTTCCAGGGGGAGTTTAGAAAGCTGTTCTAAGAGAATAAAATGGTATTGGGGGAGGTGGGAGACATACACTTTTGCTCTGACTGCTAGAATATGTAGTAGTGCTGGCCTTGAATACAACTACTTTTTATTTGTTTTAAAAAGTTCATTAAGAAAAAATTCTATAACCTTTAGGTCCAAAACCAGTTTAATTTATCTTTTTTAAATTTGTCCAAACCTACTATTTTCTTATTTTAAATATCCTGCCTCTTTTTGTGAAGGATTTTTGGTATGTTTTCATACTTGAGTAAGTTTTCTGGAATTATTAACAAATGTGTAATTTTTTTTTCTTTTTTACTGAAAGATGGCACTTTTCCCTGCTTCTTCTCTTTAAAAAAAATCTTGCTTTCATGAGGTATCATTGACATACAATAATCTGAAGGTATTTAAATGAACAATTTGATAAGTTTTGACATACGTGTCTGTCCATGAAACCATAACCACAATCAAGATAATGAAGGTATTCGTTGTCCCCCGAAGTTTTTTTGTGCCCCATTGTCAGCCCTCCCCCTCCCCCTCCCCTCCAACCACCGACCTGTCACCATTGATTAGTTTGCATTTTGTGTAATTTTGTATAAATGGAACCATATTCTCTTGTCTTCTGGCTTCTTTCACCCAGAATGACTGCTTTGATCCTTATCTGTCTTGCTTATATCAGTGTTAATATGTTTTTATTGTAGCCTGCCATTGTGTGGACACCCCACCTTTTGTTTATCCATTTCCTTGTTGGTGGACATTTGGGCTCTTTCTTTTGGCTGTTACAAATACAGCTGCTTTGAACGTTTGTGTCCGTGTGTTTGTGTGGATGTAGGCTTTCATTTCTCTTGGGTGAATACTTAGGTGTGGAATCGCTGGATCCAACAGTGGGCATGTTTAGCTGTTAGCAAAGTGGCCGCACCATTTTACACTCCCACAGCCGTGTATGCCGTGTGTCAGAAAGCAGCTTCACATGCTCACCGACACTTGGGATGGTCTGGCTTTTTTTTTTTTTTCCCCAGACCTTCTAATAGGTATCAGGTGATAGCTCCTTTCAGTTTTAATTTGTATTTCCCTAATATGCCATCTGTGTATCTTCTTTATGAAGCCTCTGTTCAGATCTTTTGCCTCATTTAGAAATTGTTAGTCATTTTCTTATTGAGTTTTGAGAGTATTTCGTATATTCTGAATACAAGTTCTTTATCAGATATATGATTTGCAGATATCTCCCCCTGTTCTGGGGCTTGTCTTTTCACTCTCTTAACAGTGTCTTTTGAAAAGCAGAAGTCTTCATTTTGATGAAGTCCAGTTTGTCATTTTTTTTTTTTATGGATTAGGGTTTTGCTGTCATATTTGAGATCTTTGACTAGCCAAAGTCACAAAGACTTTCTTCTAAGTTTTCTTCTAGAAGTTTTATAATTTTAGGTCTTACATGTAGGTCTGTGATCCATTTTGAGTTAATGTTTGTATGTGGTGCAAGGTATGAACTGAAGTTCGTGTGGGTTTGTGTGGGTGTCTATGTATGGATACTCATTCCAGCATAATTTGTTGAAAAGATCTTCCTTTCTCCACTGAATTACCTTTGTGCCTTTGTCAAAAATCAGTTGCCCATATATGAATTGGTCTATTTCTTAGCTCTGTTCTGTTCCATTGACGCATTTACACCATTATTGCATTGTCTTGATTACTGTAACTTTATAATAAAGTCAGGTAGTGTAGGTCTTTCAACTATATTCTTTCTTAAAGTCGTTTTGGGTATTCTAGGTCCTTTGTATTTTTATATACATTTTAGGATCTGCTTTTCAATTTCTACAAAATTTCTGCTAGGATATTGATTGAGGTTGCATTGAATCTGTAGATTAGATTTTTCTGTAGGGAAAATTGTTATTTCAACAATAATAATTAGTCTTCCAATCTATGGACACAGCATCTCTCTCCATTCATTTAGGTCTTTGATTTCTCTCTCTATTCATTTAGATCTTCTTTGAGTTCTCTCAGCATTGTTCTTTGAGAGTAAAAGCACTGTTATTTTTTAGTATATCTGTAACATCCTTTTTCATATTTATCCCTAAGCATTTCATATTTTTTATAATACTATAAATAGTTCCAGTTGTTTGTGTAAGTATATAGAAATATAATTAATTTTTGTCTGTTGATTTTCTCTCCTGCAACCTTGATAAACTCACTTATTCTAGTAGCTTTTTTTTAGATTCTGTCATGTTTCTAGTTGGACAACCATATCATCTGTGAAAAAAGGAAGTTTTACTAATTCTTTTCTCATGTGGATAGCTTGTATTTCTTTTCTTTTTTTTGCACTGACAATATTGAATAGTGTGATGTTTGTTGCGGGTGTTCTGTAGATACCCTTCAGATTGAGGAAATTCTTTTCTATTCCTTTACTGAGTTTTTATGGGGAATGGACATTGGATTTTGTCAAACGCTTTTTCTGTATCTATTGAGATGATTACATAGTTTTTCTTTTTTAGCTTCTTAATATGGATTGCATTGATTTTTGAATGTTAAACCACCCTTGCATTCCTGGGATAAACTTATGAATAGGTCATGATATGATCTCTTTTACATAAGACTTTGATTTACTAAAATTTTAAGAAATTTTGCAATTATTTTTATGAGGGTTTTCTTTTTTGTAATGTAGTTGTCTGATTTTGATATTAGAGTAATTCTGGCCTAATAGATGAGTTGAGAAATATTTCTTCCTCTTCAATTACCTGGAAGAGTTTGTGTAAAATTAGTATTATTTCTTCTTGAAAGAAGAATTTGGTAGAATTCACCAGTGAAGTTATCAGTGAAGCGATCTGTGTAAAGGTTTTTAGCTACAAATTCAGTTCCTTTAATAGGGCTATTTAGATGGTCTATTTCTTCTTGTATGAGCTTTGGCAGTGTTTTTCTTCTTTCGGAAAATTTGTGCATTTTATCTAAGTTACTGAATTTATTGGCATCAAGGTTTTTCCCTTATTATCCTTTTACCATCTGTAGATCTGTTGTGATGTCACTTCTCTTATTCCTGATAGTGCAATTTGTGTCCTTTCTTTTTTCCTGATCAATTTGACTATAGGTTTGTCAATTTTATTGATTTCTCAAAGAATTAGCTTTTCATTTTATTAATTTTGCCTCTCCTCCCCATGTCATTGATTCTGCTCTTGTATATATTTCTTCCTTCTCTCTGCTTGCTTTGGGTTTATTAAGGTAGATGCTGAGGTCATTTCTCCTCCTCTTCTCCTTTCTTCTCTTCTAATATAGGTGTTTAGTGGTATAAGTTTCTTTTTAAGCTGCATCCCACAAATTTTGATATGCTATCTGTGCTTTCATGTTCATTCAGTTCAAAATACTTTCTTATTTCCCTTTCTATCTAATTTGAGTTAATTGTTGTGAAAGGTGGAAGGTCTGTGTCTAAGTTCACTTTCTTGCATATAGACATCTACTTGTTCGAATGCCATTTGCTGAAAATACTGTCCTTTCTCCTTTGTCAAAGATTAGTTGACTGCATTTGTGTGGATCTATTCTGTTCCATTGATCTGTGTGTCTGTTGTTTTATGAACAGCATGCTGTCTTGGTTGCTGTAGCTTTATAGTAAGTCTTGAAGTCAGAGAGTGCCAGTTGCCCAAGTTTGCTGCTCTTCTTCAGTATTGTGTTGGCTATACTGGCTCTTTTGCTTTTTCCATATAAACTTTAGAATCAGTTTGTTGATATTCACAAAATAGCTTGCTAGAATTCTGATTAGGACTGCATTGAACCTATAGATCCAGTTGGGGAGAATTGACATCATAATAGTATTGACTCTTCTAATCTGTGAACGTGGAATCTCTCTCCTTTTCTTTAGATCTTCTTTAATTTCTTTCATCATAATTTTATAGTTCTCTGCATATAGGCCCTATACTTATTTTTTTAGATTTATACGTAATTATTTTGCATTTGGTACCATTATAAATGGCATTGTTTTTATTTATTTATTTATTTAGAGACAGAGTCTCACTTTGTTGCCTGGGCTAGAGTGCCATGGCATCAGCCTAGTTCACAACAACCTCAAACTCCTGGGCTCAAGCAATCCTTCTGCCTCAGCCTCCCGAGTAGTTGGGACTACAGGCACACACCACTATATCTGGCTAATTTTTTCTATATATTTTTAGTTGGCCAATTAATTTCTTTCTATTTTTAGTAGAGACGGGGTCTCGCTCTTGCTCAGGCTGGTTTTGAACTCCTGACCTCGAGCAATCTGCCTGCCTCGGCCTCCCAGAGTGCTAGGATTATAGGCGTGAGCCACTGTGCCTGACCAGCATTGTGTTTTTAATTTCAAATTCCAATTGTTCATCTTTGGTCTATAGAAAAGGAATTGGCTTTTGCATGTTAACCTCGTATCGTGCAACCATGCTGAGGTTTTTTTTTATTTGGGGGGAATTTTTACATAGACATTAATGTCAAAGACAGTTTTGTTTCTTCCTGATCGTTATACCTTTTATTTCCTTTTCTGGTCTTATTGCACTAGCTATGACTTGAAATACAATGTTGAATAGGAGTGGTGACAGGGAACTTCCTTGCTTTGGTCTCAGTCTTAGGGAGAAAATATCCAGTTTCCCACCATTAAGTATGATAAGTATAAGGTTTTTTGTAGATACTCTCTATCAGGTTATGGATGTTCTCCTGTATTCTCCCATTTGCCAGATTTTCTCTTTATCACTTGTTTTAAGCAATTTGACTTTGATCTGCCTTGGTGTAATTTTCATGTTTCTTGTGCTTGGAATTCAGGGGGCTACTTGATCTGTGGCTTTATAATTTTCATCAAATTTGGAAAATGTTCAACTATTATGTCTTCAGTTATTTTTGTTCTTCCCTGTCTCCTTTAGGGACTCGAGTTACATAGATATTAGGACACTTGACATTGTCTTACAAGCTCCTTGGACCTCTCCCCACCCCATTTTCTCTCCGTAGTTTATCTTGGATAGTTTTTGTTGCTGTTCCTTCATATTTACTGATCTTTTCAGATAATCTCATCCAGTATATTATAGTTTTCATACCTAGAAGTATAACTTATTTTTAGTGTGTATTTTCCATGTCTCAACATATTCAGTCTTTTTCTCTAGCGTCTTGAACATGTACGATAGTTATAGTAACTGTTTATTTTTTTTATTTTTTTTTTTATTTTTTTTTTATTTTTATTTTTTTTTGAGACAGAGTCTCACTTTATTGCCCAGGCTAGAGTGAGTGCCATGGCGTCAGCCTAGCTCACAGCAACCTCAAACTCCTGGGCTCAAGCAATCCTGCTGCCTCAGCCTCCCAAGTAGCTGGGACTACAGGCATGTGCCACCATGCCCGGCTAATTTTTTCTATATATATTAGTTAGCCAATTAATTTCTTTCTATTTATAGTAGAGATGGGGTCTCGCTCTTGCTCAGGCTGGTCTCGAACTCCTGAGCTCAAAGGATCCGCCCACCTCGGCCTCCCAGAGAGCTAGGATTACAGGCTTGAGCTACCACGCCCGGCCTATAGTAACTGTTTAATTGTCCTTGTGTACTAATTCTATCATCTGTAATTTCTGGGCGACTTTTGCTTGGTTGATGCATTTCCTTCTTATGGGTCAATTTTTGTGCTTCTTTGAATGCCTGGTAGTTTTTTATTAGATGCCAGGCTTTGTGAATTTTACCTTGTTGGGTGCTGGATATTTTGGTATTCCCATAAATATTTTGAGTGTTGTTCCTGGATGTGGTTAGGTTACCTGGAAACATTTTGATCCTTTCGGATCTTAAGCTTGTTAGGGAGGACAAGAGTAGCATTTAGTCTCGGGCAACATCCTCTGAGTTCTTCACCCTCCGCAGGGCTGTGGATGATGAGGTTTTCCACTGTGGCTGGTGGTGACAGGAACTGTTTCCAGACCTGGTTGAGCTCTGGTGATAGGTTTCCCTAATTTGGAGGGAATGACTGTTTCCCCAGCCTTGGATAATTTCCTCACACTTAGATGCTGCTAAATACTTAACCTGAAGACTTGGGTGGGGGTGGGCATGAGGGGAAGGTTCTCTGCGAATCTCTGCAGTTTCCCCTCTTGGCAGTGCTCTCTTCTCCATACTCTGCCCTGCAAACCCTGGTCATCTTGGCTTCCCTCGGCTCCCAGCTCTGTCTCCTCCACCTGGGTTCTCCCTCCCTGGGAGCTCTCTGGGCTGCATCCTGGGGCAATCGTAGGGTTTACCTCTTTGTTTAGCATCTTGCTATGATCGCTGACCCTCACTGTCTAATGTCCAATGTCTTGCAAGTCATTGTTTAATATATTTTGTCTGTTCCTTTTAAATGTTTAAGATAGGATGATAAGTCCAGTTCCTGTTATACCAGCTTGGCTGGAAGCAGAAGTTGATGGCACTTTTTAAAAAGTGGTTACAGAATGTCAATAAAAAAGGGTAAAAAAAAAAGTTTTGCAGTAACAGCAATTACAAAAAAGGTATGTGGATGGGAGGTTAGAACTCAAACTTTTCTTTAGATTTTAGATCCTACCCTTAGAATGTTGTATTTCTACTTTTTGATAGGAACCTAAAGGATAAGTTCTGCAACACAAACCTAGATATTTTCATTCTTAAATGTCATCTATAAGCCAAACATATCTAATGTATTATTCCAAAGAAGGACTGCTAGCTTCAGTGTGTTTTAGAAAGTTTTATCTTGGAAAACTAGTTACCTGGCTTTAGTCCCATTGGTGGTTTTAAACCATTCAAACTGTGCTTTTCTGATTTTCTTAACCATGAAAGGACAGGCTCTCATGCAAGGGAATACTGTCTGAGACTAATCAAAATGATTAAGTCTATAAGACAGCTGGTTTTATGCATAATGTAACCATATAGTACTTCAAATACAAAAAAATTATACCTTTGGAAGTTAATAGAAAAAATTAAGTTTTTATTTTATTCTTTCTGATGAAAGATTTTTTTTTTTTTGAAACAGAGTCTCACTTTGTTGCCCAGGCTAGAGTGAGTGCCGTGGCGTCAGCCTAGCTCACAGCAACCTCAAACTCCTGGGCTCAAGCAATCCTGCTGCCTCAGCCTCCCGAGTAGCTGGGACTACAGGCATGCGCCACCATGTCTGGCTAATTTTTTCTATATATTTTTAGTTGGCCAATTAATCTCTTTCTATTTATAGTAGAGATGGGGTCTTGCTCTTGCTCAGGCTGGTTTTGAACTCCTGACCTCGAGCAATCCACCTGCCTTGGCCTCCCAGAGTGCTAGGATTACAGGCGTGAGCCACCGCGCCCAGCCTGATGAAAGATTTTGAAATCATGGTATCAAATAAAATATTGCCAAAGCTATCTTTTTAGATACTTTTTGTTAAGTCAGCTTATGAACTGACATCTCATCTAGACGTAACAAGTGAATGTTATAATAATGTCAATGTAAAATAAAAATTTAGACTAACAGTTTTAGATCTTTTTCAAGTTTTACCTTTATGCTCATTATTTTGTCTGCTCTCCCCTTCCCCACTTCCATAATTGTCATCTTTTCTTTCATGGTTAGGATTTGGAAATCTCTTGTGACTTGTGGGGAATGTTATTAAAAAGCTGTAGTCTTTTTTCCTTTCATCCCAGCTGTCCCTGAGCCTGGACAGACACCCAGCCTGCAGTGCAAAAGGAGTTTTATTTTCTGCTCTCTTCAGGAGTTTTATTTTCTGCTCAACTGCAGCATCTCTTGTTTGCTTTATAACCATAAAGTGGAGGGGGAAATTAACAACCTTAAAGTGCCCAGGGCTTTAAGTTCCTGACAGAAACAAGATTACTTCTGCAAAGATAGAGGTGTGCATGTGTGCACATGTATGTGTGCATGTTTGTAACATGTAATAAACATTCCACAGACCAAGGGCTCCCAGGCTTCCATGGGAAGTCCTTGTTGGCCCGATAACTGTGGTTAGAGACACTGAAATGAGAGCACAGTGTAGTTCCAGATAAAGTGGTTAGCAGATGTCCTAAATACTCAGAGAATTTCATGGCCGGTCTTTCCATAGATGATTGTTCTTATTCTTCCTGTGTTGTTTTCAACTATAATTCACAAATTGAAACTAGCAATTGGCCTGAAGTTCTGTTGTTCTTTCCTCACCTGTGTTTGCTCCCGGTTTGTCTAGTCCTCGTGTTATTTTTTGCTGAGCTTGTGATTTTGGCATGTGAGCGTTGGGGTGGGATGGGGACTGGCTATTCGCTCTCTCCTCTGTGCCCTGCATTTCCATTACGGTTATTTGTTGGCCAGTATCTCCCTGCTGGACCCAGTGGCCTAAGATTGGGAAGGTCACAGGGTTAACTGGCCCAGCACTGGTCTGGCCCGGAAGAATACTCAGTAAGATTTTACTGAATTGAACTGGAAGTTTGTTAGCTTCGAACTCCATGTCATCTAAGGTAAACAATGTCACATGTTGCTTCTTAGGGTGATTTTGTGTATTTTCTCTAGTCTTCACCACCACTGTTACACACAAGCTAAGATTTGTTAAAGATTCTTTATACCATTTCTTCCCCCATTTGAGAGGCTCTTCTGATGTTCTTTTAATAAATAGGCAACGGCAGCGTTTTTATATCAGTCAAGGGCTTTTGTAGAATTCTTTCCCAATTATATTGAGCTTCATTTGAGACAGATTTTTTTGAGATGGGGTTGAATCTTCCAATTTTCTATGAAACAGTAGACATTAGAGTCAGAATAGCTTCAGCCCAGGGATGAGCAGGATTCAGGGTTCCTGACTGACCCAGATGATCAGAAGAGAACTGGGAATCTGAGAATAGAAATAATGCTGGGGACCTTGAGCTGGGAGTGGAACGGAGCTGGGCATCCAACTGTAGCGCTGAAATCCAGGTCTTAAAATGACAGAGGATGTGTTGTTTGTTTGCACTCATTGTTATATTTCTTTTGCTATCAGATACTAATAGAATGGTTCAGAGTTTGACAATATAGCATAACTGTTCTGCAAACAGTGTATAATATGGAAAGCCAGCTCTTTTCTACCCCCTCCCCCCCATAAGGTCTTGCTCTGTCACCCAGGCTAAAGTGCAGTGGCATCATCATAGCTCTTTGTAGCCTTGAACTCGGGCTCAAGTGATCTTCCTGCCTCAGCTTTCTGAGTAGCTGGGACTTACAGGCATGTGCCATCATACCCTGCTAATTTATCTTATTTTTTGTAGAGATAGGGTCTCAGTATATTGCCCAGGCTGCTCTTGAATCACTGGTCTTGAACTCTTGGCCTCAAGCAATCCTCCCACCTTGGCCTCCCAAAGTGCTGGGATTACAGGCAGGATCCATGATGTCTAGCCTATACTTGTCATTTGGATGGAAAACACATTTGGTAAAAAGAGCCTAGGCTTATAGCTAGCCCTTGGCTTGCCACTTTCTGGCTTTGTGACCGTGGATGAGGTGGACCAGAGACCTAGGTTCTCTGACCTCACCTGGGACTTGGGGACAACACCTTAGTGATAGGATTGTTGTATGGACTGGACATAAGGCACTACAAGGCATAAGCTCTGACACATGGTAGGTGAATCAAGGGTAGCTATTACTGTTTTGATGTTATCCTTATTTTAAATAATTAAAGGACAGAGAGTAAGAACATCTCAAGATAAAGGGGTCAGATTCTAAGTTAACCTTTTAAAATTAATAGGCCCTCTGACCACCAGGAACGTTATTCAGACAACAACAGTGTCTCAGTATTACCAGGAGAGTTATAGAGTCAAGAGCCTGTTTTCATCTGTACATAAGGAGGTAATTATATGAATGAAGAAAAAAGTACACTTCCCTCTCTTTTTAAGCAGAATAAAACAGACAAGTTATTATAGACTTTTTGTGCCATTGTTTTTTACAGTAAAAAATGAATTAAACTTAAAACACATAGCCATAAATAAGCTACATGGGGATCTAGTAAGGACAGAGGTACAAAGTCATCTTTTTGCCTCTGAAACCAGGGGTGATGTAAGGCCTGCCGGGCCCATGGCATCACCTGAAACTCAGGAGGAAGCCGCGTGCAGTGGGCTCTCCCGGGAGTCAAGGTGGGCGTGGAGGCTGAGGGGTGCAATGCTCGACCCACCCTTTTGCCACTAATCACGTGGCACTAGGTGGAGGGGGGCGTATCTACCACACTGTATTTTATTTTAGGGCTAACGTCACGATTCTTCAGCTTGGCTGAAGACACTGCAGAGGCAGAAATGGTCAAGCACCATGTAATGCTCACAGAATTTGTTCTATAACTGTCGTTAATCATTAATTTCCCTGAAGGTCAATGTTTGCTTTTTGCTCTTGTAAACAATAATATTCACAGCAATAAACTATAACACTAAACTACTGTTTTTGCTGAGCACCTGTCTACCGTCGTCATGTTAGATGTTCCATATACACCAACACTTATCCTCACAAGACCGTCAGAAGGCAGGCGGTGTCACTCCTGCAGTGGTCAAGTCATTTCCCAAGGTCACGTAGCTAGTAAGTGACAGATCCAGGAATTGAATCCTGCCCAGTTTGAACCCCAAATCAGCGTGCTCTCCATCAGACTTTGCTACCTCTGAAGCCCTAGAACCCAGACAGGTCAGTGCAGGTGACCCTTCGTGGATGAGTTTTCTGAACCGTGTTTGGCCCTTGACAGAATGCCTGGAGTTGCAGTCTGTAGCCCTAAGAAGATCCACCGCTGGCAGGGGACGCAGAGGAGCTGCCAGAGCAGTCAGCCGGCCGTGGCGTCTGCGTTAAATGCCTCGCATCACTGCGGGTTCAGTTCTTCCTCCGATTAAATCTTGTCTGTGCCTTTGCCCATGGAGTCAGGGTGTGCAAGGTGATCGTTATCTGAGAGACGGCCACCCGATACTGAGACAGGGACACCCCGCCACACATACACAGTTGCGCACTGTTGGGTGTAAGTTGATCAGAAAATGAGCAGGTGCCCCAGTCCCAGCCAGTAGTCAGTCCTGCAGAAGTTTTAAAAACCCAAGAGGTGGAAGTACAGAGAATATTGTCTTTTTCAGACCTCCCTCTTACACTGCAAAGTGAAGTGAGAATTGACAAGCATGTGAAAACTTTGAGGAGCAAAAAAGGTAAAACAAGGCTCAATTATTGATATTGTTGTAATGACCTCCATAGATAAGCCTTAGAGGTACGGGAACTGTACTTTAAATAACTTGTTAAGGTTTTTTTTGTGCTGCACTCCCAATCTAGTGAGATTTTCTTTGCTGAAATTCAGATGAAATTTCCCATCATGTGCTGTGGAATGCAGAGAAATGTTTCGAGGTTGGAAGTGGTTTGTGTTGTTTAAACCAAGCTTTGGTTTTGTTTTTCATTATGCAGATCAGGTTTTTTTTTTTCCTCAGCTGAATTGAAGTGCAAAGTCATTTGAACAACACTGGTCTTTTCTGTACACAAGAAGGTTAAGAACTTCAGACAGCGTACGCTGCTGCCAAGAAGTCTCCCAGTCGTATTCTTGAGATTAATTACCTGCAGAAACAGAAGTGAGGAAGCCCATTATGGGTTAAAGCAGTGATTCTGGCAGGATTTGAAAAGCACTAGGATTATGCATGGGGAAAACTTCAGCAAATCTTACGAACGGAGGCTCTCCTAAGCAGATCAGACATTTCAGTTTTTATCCACTTACATTTGAAGAGAGATATTGAGATGTTTGGGAAGTTTTTCTGTTAAAATATTAAAATTAGACTTTTTCCCATTCAAATTTGGAAATATAATTAAAAGAATCTGATTTATGCAGTTTTATTAAAGCCATGCCTGTCTATCTAGTTGTCTGCCCATCCATCCACCCACCCAGGCCACAGTGATGCTATTTGAAAACATAAATTTTTCAAATGCAGAGAGCAGGCCAGTCTTGTCTTACTCTGTGTGTTGTTATGCAATATTCATCTGAAAATGCAAGGTTGAGGTTTAGAGGCTGACTGTTTCCTCTTTAGTACAGTCCTGACAACCACAGTTAACATGCTGAGGTCTCATGAGTGTGTATGTCCTCTCTCAAAGCTGCCGTCTACATGAACAAACCAAAGACATCATAGAAATGCGTGATTCTATGCTACAGATTCTTTCATAACTTAAAAAACACGTGTCATTAAAACACTAATCTCTAATTAATCAGTGCTCATTTGCATAACAATGTTCACACAGCACATAGGAATTTTGAAGGAAATGTTAAAACTTGAATTTACTTTGGTAATTTTTATTGGTAATGATGATGACAATAGCTTAATTATAGCTTACATTTACTTATACATGCACTATGTGCAAAAAGATATTCTAAGTGCTTTATATGTATTAACTCATTTAATGTTACAACATACCTATGGAGTGGATACTGTTGTTTTCCCTATTTTACAGGTGGAGAAATTGAGGCACATAGAGATTAAATAATTTGCCCTAGGTCACAGATCTGGGATTTGAACCCAGGTAGTTTGTCTCCAGAATCCATTCTCTTAAGGACTAGAGTACATGCTGCTTTTGTTGGTATTCTCCCACATGAGCTTAGTTCTCGAATGTCTTCTCCCACCTGGGCGGGAGAACACTTACTGGAACCCTCCCTGCCTTCCTCCTGAGGCCACACACCTCCGCAGTTAGGTCTCCCACAGCGACGACTGTTACGCAGGTCTGTCCCTCCCTTCTTTTGTTCACATGTTAGAAGATGTCATTGGGCTGTTTGTTTGCTCCTCAGAGGGAAGACAGATATAAAAGACCTTTTTATCCTTCTCATTTCTCTCTTCCAGTTGGCTTGTCATTATGAAGTGGGCCTTACCTATTCTCCTATCCGGGTCAAAGGATAAATGGAGAAATCGCACAGAACTTCTGTCCCTTCACAGAAAGTTATATAGCACTTAAGGGTGGTCTCTTTCCAAAGAGCAATAAGTATTCCATTTTCATTGAAATATTTCTCTGCTAAGATCACATAGTATGATAGCAACCGACCCCAAAAAGCAAAAATAGTAACTCCCAAATTGGCAAAACCAATAGGTAGAAATTATCTCGCTTGAATGCTCATAAAGTTTTTTTATATGTTAACATTCAACAAAGCTGTCGTTTTTGAGACAGTTTTATGTATTTTAACACAGTATAGATTCACGTAACTACCTCCCCCAAGGATACAGAACATTGCTGGCACCTTCCAGAATTCCCTTCTGCTGTGTCCCTACCCCAGCCCCGGCAACCACTGATCCACTCTCTTTCACTACAGTTTTGTCTTTTGGAGAATATCATATAAATGGGATGGTATGGTAGTATGTCACCCTTTGAGGCAGGCTTCTTTCGCTCAGTAGAATGCCTTTGAGACCCATCCACGTTGTTGTTGCGTATCAGCCATTCCTTTTCATTACTGAGTACTGTTCCGTTGTATGGACGGACCACAGTTTACACACTGGATTGATTCCAGTTTACCAAGTCTGAATAGAGCCACTATAAACATTGGTATACAGGTTTTCGTATGAATGTGTGTTCATTTTTCCAGAGTAAATACCTAAGGATTGCTAGGTCATATGAGAAGTGCGTGTTTAACTTTATAAGAAGAAGCTAAACTGTTTTCCAGAGGGGCTTGTGTGCCCACCAGCAATGTGGGAGGATTTCCTTTGCTCCATATTCTCACTACACTCGGTTTTGTCAGTATTTTTTATTTTAACCATCTTTATAGGCGTGCAGTGGTATGTCTTTGTGGTTTTAATTTACATTTCCATAATGAGTAATGATACTGAGCAGTGTTTCATGCGCCTGTTTATCATCTGTGTAACCTCTTTGGTGAAACGTCTCTTCAAGTCTTTTGCCTGTTTTTCTCATACCTGTTTTTTCGTTGGGTTGTTTTCTCATTGTTGAATTTTAAGTTCTTTGTATGTCTCAATCAACAAAGACCAAAAAAAAAAAAAAGAAGCCATACACATATACGCACCAGTACCTCCTAACAAACAATGTGGATCCCACATTAGGAACATAAAAGATGGTATATTTAGTTCTAGGAGGGTAGGAGTGTGAGAAATGGATATTTGCAAGTTGTTCTTGTTTCATAGTTTGATTCCTTTAAAGAGGTTTGCCTAGGACATAATCTTTTAAAAGACTTAATCTTTTCTTCATAAGAGCTTAGCAGTTTTAGTTGTACGTAGGTACTTAATAAGTACTTTTGGTTAACAGATATTAATATCTGTTCTCTCTCAGAAGTGTCATAGACACACTTGAAAAATATTTCTATGTATGAAACAATTACTTATTACTTAGGAAGTAATAGAGGCTGCATTTAGGGGCAAGGCAGAATTATAGCCAGTAAGCAGAAGTTACAAGATGGCAGCCTTCAATTTCAAAAGCAACTTACTATTATCTGAATATTCCATATGTTTTCATATTTACATGTTTTGTTTAAATTTAAATATGAAATTGTTTAAATTTCATATTTACATGTTTTTGTTTAAATTCTAGGCAAAATTGTTTCTTTTGCCTAGAATGTCATTCTTCTTGCTTTTCTACCTGATGAATATTTTTATCCTCCAAGGCCAACCCCTGCTTGATCCTTTTTTTCCAAATACAATTAATATTCCCTTCTCTGTGTTCATTTATCATTTTGTATATTTTTAAAATATATAACTTACCAAATTGTTTTAGAAATTTGTAAATATGTGTTTTCTGCACTAGACACATTCTTAAGGATAGTTGTGTGAATCAATCATTTTTATATTCCCAGCACTAATTTAGTGCATCCTTCTTAGGAGATATCTATTTACCTATTTATTCATTAATTTACCGAATATTTATTGAGTTTCTACTGTTGGTTAGGTACTGAGGGGTAGAGCAGTGAACCAGCAGAAAAGATCCCTGCTTTATGGAGTTTACATTTTATTGACCTTTTCAAAGAAACAGATTCTCCTTTTCTATTATACGGATTTTAAAGGTATTAATTTTCCTCAAAGCTCTGCTTTAGCTGCATCCCATATATTTTGATATGTTGTATCTTTGTTATCATTCAATTAAAAATATTTTCTAGTTTATCCTGTGATGTCTTTTTTGATCTAGTCATTATTTAGAAGTATGTTTTTTTTTTTTTTTTGTGAGACAGAGGGTTGCTTTGTTGCCCAGACTAGAGTGAGTGCTGTGGCGTCAGCCTATCTTACAGCAACCTCAAACTCCTGAGCTCAAGCAATCCTTCTGCCTCAGCCTCCTGAGTAGCTGGAACTACAGACATGCGCCACCATGCCTGGAGTTTTTCTATATATATTAGTTGGCCAATTAATTTCTCTCTATTTTTAGTAGAGACAGGGTCTCGCTCTTGTTCAGGCTGATTTCGAACTCCTGACCTCGAGCAATCCGCCCACCTCAGCCTCCCAGAGTGCTAGGATTATAGGCGTGAGCCACCACGCCCGGACTAGAAGTATGTTTTTTAATTTACAAATATTTGTGGTTTTCCTGGTTATGTTATTGGTTTTGATTTCTAACTTGATATCATTGTGGTCAAAGAACATACTCTTTCAGTCTTTAAATTTATTCAGGTTTGTTTTGTGGCCCAGAATATGATGTGTACTGATAAATGTACCATATACACTGTCATTGTTAGGTATAATTTTCTCAGTGATTTTTGTACCATATACACTGTCATTGTTAGGTATAATTTTCTCAGTGATTTTTAAGAATACTGTTATTGTATTTCAGTACAATACTGTATTATATTATATACAGTACTGTTACTGTATTTCAAGAATACAATACATTGTTATTAACTATAGTCACCATATTGTATAAGAGATCTCATGTAAGTTATTATTATTAACTGTAAGTAGTTAATATTAACTGTAAGTGGAGATGTTATAGATATATTTTGTACTCTCTGGTAAACTACTAAAGAATAAGGCAAAGAAGTATAACTAAAAAGCCAACAGAAAATTTAAACTGAAATTCTATATTCAAATAATCCATAAAAAGGAAGGAGAAATGGAACAGAGGTACAAAAAAAAAAGAAACAAGGACAAAAAATAAAATGATAAACTCGAACCTAACATAGCAATAAAATCTGAGTGTAGATTTTAAGTATTCTCACCACAAAAAATAAGTATGTGAGGTAATGCATATGTTAATTAGCTCAATTTAGCCATTCCACAATGTATGTATATATTTCATAACATGTTGTACACCATAACTATATGTAATTTTTTTGTCAATTATAAAATAATAACCACTCATAGTTAATGTATACTTCATGTAAAATATTGAAATCCTGCCCCCTTACAGATCCATATTTACCCCATCTTTTATATTATGGTAGTCATATGTATTACCCATACATACATTATAAACTCTATAGGACAGTGTTATAATTTTTGTCTTAAACAGTTTAAAGGTTTAAGAGGAAAAAGCAAAAAGAAAAAAATTAGTCTTTGAATTTATTCAGATATTATTTCCAATGCTGTTCATTTTTTCCCCAAGAATTTGGCTTTGCATCTTATATAATTTCTTTTTAGCCTGAAGAACTTCCTTTAGCATTTCTTGTAGTACAAATCTTCTGGTGGTGAATTCTTTCAGTTTTTGTCATTCTGAAAATATTTTTTTTGCTTTTATTCTTGGAAGATATTTTGCTGGATATAGAATTCTGGGTTAAATTTTTTCTCATATAGTACTTAAAAGATACTGTTACTATCTGCTGATCTCCCTGGTTTCTGATAAGAAGTCAGTTGTTAATGAGATCATTGTTGCCTTATATTTATATGTTGTTTTTCTTTTGCTGCTTTCAATATGTGCTCTTTATCTTTGGTTTGTAACAGTTTGACTATGATGTACATTGGGGTGGGCTTCTTTGCATTTATTTTGGTCTTTGATTAGCATTTTGTAATTGTACATTTCTGCCCATCAAATTTGGTATAGTTTTCAGATAATTTTTCTGCCTTGTTCTCTTTTACTATTCTCTTTCTGGTATTCCAATTAAATGTATGTTGGACCGTTTGATATCATCTAACAAGTCCCCAAGGCTCTGTTAACTTTATTTTCAGTCTTTTTCTCTCTCTCTGTTCTTCACCTTGGTTGCTTTCTATTGATCTCTTTTCAGGTTTACTTCCTCCTTCTCTGTTATGTGCATTTGGCTAAGTCCATCCAGTGAATTTTTATTACAGAAATTGTATTTTTTAGTTCTAGAATTTCCATTTGGTTTTTTTTTTTCATGTTTCTGTTCCTCTACTGAGACTTCTCATTTCTCTACTAAAATTTTCATTTGTTGAAGAAATGTTTGTTTTACTTACTGAGGATAATTATAATATCCATTTTAAATTCCTTCTCTGTTAATTCCAATATTTTGTTCATTTTGGAGTTGGACTCAACTTATTTTCTTTTCACTTGAGAGTGTGTTTTATTTTTTGATTCTCTAGTATGCTGGGTAATTTTGAATCGTGTCCTGGACATTGAACGTTGCATTGTGGAGATTGTGTCGTTATTTTGCTCTGATGAGGGTCGTTTCCTTTGGTTTAGTAAGTGCTCTTCTTGGCTGGGCTTGAACTGCAAACTGCTGCTTGGTCGGCAGCTGCGGCCTCAGTACTGATCTTTTGTATTTAGCTGGAGCGCTCAAGTCTGTTCCATGCGCATGCGATTCACGGCTCATCCACACACAGAGATGTGAATAGACGGGGTTTGGGGAACCCTCTCTTGCCTTTTCCCTTCTGGGCTTTTCCCAGTCTCTTCAGCATCCAGTTTTCTTGACTTCACTGTTTTTGGTTTCTTAGGACAAGTGTGCCCTCAACACCACTGTGTCATCACTTTACCACAGGCTAAGAACCATGAAAAAGGAAATTTACTTGTATAGTTCCCTGTCTGCCCTCCTCCAAGTGAGTGTGAGCTACTACAAGAGTCCAAGTGTGAGCTCCCCACCAGTCTGAGTGTGAGCTCCCACCAGAGTCCAAGTGTGAACTCCCCACCAGAACCTGAGTGTGAGCTCCCACCAGAGCCCAAGTTCAGTGAGCTCCCACCAGAATCTGAGTGTGAGCTCCCGCCAGAACCTGAGTGTGAGCTCCTGCCAGAGCCCAAGTGTGAACTCCCACCAGTCTGAGTGTGAGCTCCCACCACAGCCCAAGTGTGAACTCCCCACCAGTCTGAGTGTGAGCTCCCACCAGAGCTTGAATGTGAGCTCCTACCACAGCCCAAGTGTGAACTCCCCACCAGTCTGAGTGTGAGCTCCCACCAGAACCTGAGTATGAGCTCCCCACCAGAGTCTGAGTGTGAACCCCCACCAGAGTCTGAGTGTGAACCCCCACCAGAGTCTGAGTGTGATCTCCTGCCAGAGTCTGAGTGTGAACCCCCACCAGAGTCTGAGTGTAAGCTCCTACCAGAGCCTGAGTGTGAGCTCCCACGAGAACCTGAGTGTGAGCTCCCACCAGAGCCTGAGTGTGAGCTCCCCTGAGTGTGAGCTCCCACCAGAGTCTGAGTGTGAGCTCCCACCAGAGCCCAAATGTGAGCTCCCACTTGAGCCCAAGTGTAAGCCCCCCACCAGAGTCTGAGTGTGAACCCCCACCAGAGTCTGAGTGTGATCTCCTGCCAGAGTCTGAGTGTGAACCCCCACCAGAGTCTGAGTGTGATCTCCTGCCAGAGTCTGAGTGTGAACCCCCACCAGAG
>VSMD01016104.1:0-18160 GCA_008750895.1 Mirza zaza
CAGAGCAACCGGCTGTTCCTTTCCTTCTCCCACCTCACCAGGCTGGAACCCAACACCATGTGTCTTTGGCCAGAGTCTGGCTGGAATCTTGAGAAAGAGTCCTGAGAACCTTTCCACAGGTTCAGGCAAATTTTCTTTAGACAACAAACTACAGCATCAGTCCTAAAAGCTACAGAGAGCTCACAAATTTGCATCTCAATCAGCTGTAGACTGCTCAGCTTTTCACAAGTCTAATCCAGTAAATTCAATAAATGGCATAACTGCTTCTCCACAATTCAGCCATCCACCAAGTTTGCAAATGTTTGTAGGCCTAAGCAGAAACCTTGACCCTGACTTTGCCAGGCACTCCCAGACAGGGGGAGTGGAGATTTCTGGCCCCGAAAGTCAACAGGTTATGTGTCCTCCAAGAAGCAAGGAGCAAGAAGGTCAGAGAGATAAAGTGTGTGGAACCAGCTGGCCTTTCCGAGAGGACGCTGGGTCAGCGGGTTTCCCAGATGATTGGAAAAGCCAAAATCAGTGGCAGGAGCAAAGGCACAGGATAAGAAGTTGATGTTCAACTCACAATCCTGACCCCTCACCCTCACTTTGGTGACCTGTCAAGTCTCCCAAGGGCTTAAACACCAACTCAGCACCACGTTGGCACAATCTCTGGGACTCCTCCCACTTAAGCAAAGGAAGAAGCCAAGGTTGAGGCAGGAATAAAGTGACCAGCCCCAATGCTGCTGAATACCATAAAATAAATTAAATCAGTGGACAATCTGGGTGGGGGGGGGGCCCTAGAATATGAACTTCCTGACACCACAGTGGGTCAAAAAAAAAAAAAATCTGACCACATAACAGTCCTCTGGTCGGGATGAGATACTAACAGCGTTGTCTGGGGATGGTGGTTTTTGTCTGTTTTTCAAACCCTCTGTGCAGCCTGGAGGCACTGGTCAGGGAAGCAAGCAGGAAGGGGCATGATCTAAAAGGGAGGAGATACAAAAGGAGAGAAAAAACCAAACACCCTAACCTGTTCCTTCCAGAAGAGTCATTAATCTCCTAGCATCTCTTGGGCAAAGCAGAAAGCTTGTTCAGGGAACAAGGTCTGACTCTTCCCATCTCCCAGGATTTCTTGCTGATGTGGGGAAAAGCCTGCCAAGAACCCTTAGGCTATTAGGAAATATTTTCAAGTGGCTAAAGGCTAAAGGTTGGTTATAAATGATATACTTTCTGCCCTCTCCCAGGCGGCTTCTGAATTCCCTCCCTTTCTCTTGCTGTCCAGCTAAGCCTCCCTAGAGACTGGGACACTCAGGAATCTCCTAAGCACATCAGAGAAGACAAACAGGGAGGTTTCTACACAGGGTCACAGACAGCACAAGCTGGTCCAAAGCTTTCTCTTTCTACAGAGTAACAACTCTAGAAAGAAAAGCCATGCTAGTGGTGACTCAGGGAGTCAAACCTGGGCTATCTCCACCTAAAGGGACTAAGCACCAGGGAGAAAGATTATGTGAGTTCAATTATTATGAGGTTACTGCTGGGGCAGGGAGGGAGAGGGCAGAGGGAAACATTTCCTATTGAGGTTGCCTAAGAAGAAGGGTTGGAGGGTAGAGGCTGGCCCTACTGTTGGGCTAAACCTACTAACGTGCAGCAATCAGGGCCCTCAAAAGGGGAGGGAAGTGGGAAGGGGAGGGCAGATTTCACGTAGACAAGCATCCTCTGTCTCAACACCAATGGTGTGGCAAAGAGAAGGGAACAGACCTTTCCATGAATGCCCTCTTCTCCCCTACTCCTTCCTTTCCATGGGGTTGAAGGCCGCAGAGATGTTCTGACAGCCCATGAGAGGAAATGGCATTTGGAGAATTATAAAGCAGCAAAAATAGACAAGAAACTGTATCCAGGAAGCCCTTAGAGACTCTGTCATGGCCTGTCTAAAAAATGTCTAGATTCTAGATGAATCCTCCTTGGGGTGGAGGCAAAGTCACTTCCTCTGTCTTGCTGCACCCCAGCCTCTGAATAGGGAGTTCCTCTTTCTTAGCATCAGAGAGCAACATGTTTACTACAAGGCAAGCCATGAAGCTATGTTCCAGGCACTGGGAGGAGAGGAGTCGGGCAACGTTCCTGGGTGGTGGAAAGAACACCCTGGACTTGGGGTGGGGTTCTGGGTTGATCTCAGGCCCCAGCTGTGTTGTGGTCTTGCGCAAGACGGAAGATCGGTCTGAGCCTCAATCTCTTCATTCACAAAACACGACAATGATGACAATGATGAGGAGCAAATGGGCCTTTTGGTGCCTGGGAGGCGCTGTGCAGTGAGGTGGCATTGCTTGCTAGGTCTTCGCCCCCATCCGGCCCCCTCCCAAAGCCCCGACTCCGGAAACCACCCCCCTACTCGGCTCGAGGCGCCTATCTCACCTGGCTCAGTACACAGGTAGGAGTAAAAGCCCTCCGACTTGAGCATGATGAGCAGCGAGCCCCAGCCCAGGAGGACTGCCGAGAAGAGGAGGTTTTCCACCACCGCCGTGCAGGCCATCCACCAGCGGCGCCGATGGGCAGTGGCCAGGGTGGGCGCCATGGTGCAGCGCGGCGCGGCGGCCCGGCTTCGGCTCTGCAGCCACCTGCGCACAGAGCTCGGCGTCAGCGTCTGGCCCTGCCCAGCTCGCGAGGCCGCCCCCGGCTGCTGCCGCAGGGCGCGGAACCTGTCACCCCTCCGAGGCTCCGGCTGTAGGCGCGCACCGCGAAGGAAGCAAACCCCAGCCCTGCCCGGAACCTGGGCCACCCTCGAACCCGCCGCTGGCTCGCACCGCTGCCCCCCGCCCCCGTGACGATTAAGCTGCCCTGGCCAGACAGGGAGACTTCTCCCTCAGCTCAATCTGAGGTAAACTGAGGCACGGAAGCAGCAAGGGAGTAACGCATGCTCAGGGATGTGGAACTAGTCCTCGCCGCCAGCAGGACTGACACAGCTTGGAGGCCGTAAGGGGAAGCAGCTTGCGGCCCGGCTACCTGGGCAGGGGCATACCTGAGGGCTGCCACTCCCGGAGACCCTGACAGGCGCCCTCCCGCCCGCACTCCAGACCCTTCCCCAGAGCTGGTTCCTTCAACCACGAGATCGGCGCACCGAGCTCCGGCACGGCCCGCCCACGGCCCGCTCATTGGCCTGACGGCACAGGAACTGCGGCGCAATTGGCCACACTTTAGGTCGCTAGGCGCTGCGGCCACGCGAACCCGGCATGGGAGAGGCGAAGCCGGTTCAAACCGGCGGCGCGAGCTGGCCGTGCGACCCCCATGCCAGGCCGTTACCTCGGCAATTAGCCCGTTTCCATGGAAGCAGACCCGGTCCCTCCATTCCCCCAGCTCCCGCCTCTATTCGTCATCTCTTCGCTGGCGGCTCCTGTCCGCCCAGTCTCTTTCCTCTTTTATGCACGCATGTTCTCCCTACGCCCCTTCTCGTGCAGCGCCTGCCCCCAGCGCCCCCGGCCCGGCCGATCCCCGGGGTCCGGCTCACCCGGCTCCTACTGGTGTGTATCGGGCCCGCCCGGCGTCTTTTCTGCCCCCTTTTATTCCAGCCCTTTTATTCCGACCCCAAGATGAAAACACTGGCGCCCGCTGATTGGCTGGGTCGGGGCTGGAAACAGGCGCCGACCAATCAGCAGACGCCCGCCCGCCCCGCAGCGAGCAGAAGCCGGTTCCGGCCGGACTCGGAGACAAACAAGAGGGATGGGGGGGCCCGGGGACCGCTGCGGGCTGTGCCGCGGCTCCGCTGCCTTAAGCTGGAAGGCTGGGAACCCCCGGGGACGTTGCCCCATTGCCCCTCCGGAGCCCCGTGCCTGAGCCCCGACCCTGCGCTGGGTCGCCGGCTTGGCGTTCCGGGCCCTCTGGACCTCCGCGGATGCTCGCTGGCCCCGCTAGCGCGCCCCCCTCGGCTCTCCTGCTGCCCTCTGCGTAGTCCCTAACTTCCCCTCCGCCCTGGGCGCCACGCCCGGATGCTCTGGCTTCGCGTGGCTCGGGTCGTACTACTCTCGAAGCCCCCGTCGCCTCCTCCCCACGCAGCCACCCGCTTTGTGTTCTGGTTCCTCCGCGCGCTCGCGCCCTCAGGGCCCCCTCCCAGGCGCAGTCTGCCCATCTCCGACCCGGGTCCCTGTTCGGGCGTGGTGTACCGCTTGGCTGCTCTCCCGACTCGCCGACCGCTTCCCCTCTCCTAGATGCCATCCGCCTGGTCGCTGGAAGGTGTCCCTTAGAGATCCGCAGGCGGGAGTTTGGGGCTTGTCTGTCCCGTCCTAGGATGGTGTTTCCTCTGGGTCCCCATCCAGACTCTGATCTCTTCATCCCCCGTCCCCCAACCCTCTCCTCGGTCCCCTTGGGGATTCCCCAACCGGACCGGTCGTCTTAGCGCTCCCTGCCCGGGTTGGCCACACCGCCTACCCGTTGCCCTGAGCCACCCCGACCCCTGCCCACCCTGTTCCCGGACGTTGCTTTCAGGTAAGGGCCCTCTCTGCAGGCTGTCGCCGTGGGCAACGACAAGCTGCGAGCCCAAGTGTGGCTTCCGGGAGAGCTCGAGGGTCCCAGAGGGCTCCGGGCTCCCCGGCTCCCGATCTATCAGTCAAGCTGGACCTGCCCCGAGGAACAGCCAGGGCAGGGGGATGAAGCCTGGGCTCTGAAGGTTCAGCTGCCCGGCTGCGTCTCCTCCAACCGAGGCACTAGCCCGGCTTCGGAAGACCCTTGGTCTCCCCCAGATTCGGCTTGGTCTCCCTGGCACGCTCTGGGAGGGAGCTGGCTTAACACCCCAGGGCTGTGGGAGTCCCAACAGGCTCCTACTCCACCTCCCCCAGTCCGAGTGCGCCCCCTACCGCTGTGAACCCGCCGCTGGCCACCTGGCGAGGGCAACTTCTCCCAGACAGTACCTGGGAGTAAGCTTGGGGAGTGTCGGCTGGTTACCTATCCAGGTCCCCACCCTGCAGAATGTCACGCACTCACAAGGTTTCCACTGCCACCTGACAAAATCTCCAGTCCTTCCCCACCTCCTCCTTGAGCCATCTGCCTGAGGGCCATCTTCAGGCCTGAAACACGTCTGGAATATCTCTAAAATAAATCCCTTTCTTCCCCAAAACTGTTACATTTCTCTCAGATACTAACACGATTACTTACTGAAGTTAGATACAGAGAACCATCCTTTCAACAGATACTTGCTAGGCACCTTCTGTGATTCTCCCTGTTCTTCACCCCACCCTCACCACACCAATACAGACATATTTATCTAATCTGTCCATCTCTGTCCCTAGGACTTCAATTACTGTTCATCTAGCCTCCAGTCTCAGCTCCTCAAATCCATCCCCCATCCCAATCTGACCTTGGTAAATCTGACCTCTGCTTTTATTTTATTTTATTTTATTTTATTTTTTGAGACAGAGTCTCACTTTGTTGCCCAGGCTAGTGTGAGTGCCGTGGTGTCAGCCTAGCTCATAGCAACCTCAAACTCCTGGGCTCAAGCAATCCTGCTGCCTCAGCCTCCTGAGTAGCTGGGACTACAGGCATGCGCCACCACACCTGGCTAACTTTTTTCTATATATTTTTAGTTGTCTGGCTAATTTCTTTCTATTTTGTAGAGATGGGGTCTTGCTCTTACTCAGGCTGGTCTTGAACTCCTGACCTCAAGCAATCATCCCACCTCGGCCTCCCAGAGTGCTAGGATTACAGGTGTGAGCCACTACGCCCGGCCTCTGAAGGCTCTTTGACCTGTCTTAATCCTAGATGCTTCAATCACATGGAATTGCTTGTGGTTCCCGCACCTGCTGGCTCTCAACATAGTCCCCTTCTTGGACAGCACCTCCTCTAGGAAGCCTCCCCTAAGCACTCCCCACTGATTGCATTCATTTTGTTTTGGTTTTTGGAGACATGGTCTTGCTCTGTTGCCCAGGCTAGAGTACAGTGGCATCATTAATAGCTCACTGCAAACTCCAACTCCTGACTTCTCTCCTTGGCCTCCCAAAGTGTTGGGATTACAGACATAAGCCACTGTGCCCAACAGATTGCATTATTTTATACTTATCTGTTCATCTGTTTGTCTCTCCCTCCCACTGACTATGAACTCTCTGGGGGCAGGACTGGTGTCTTATTAACTTCGTATGTATATAACCAGCCCTTAAAATATAGAAATAAGCACAAAGCAGGCACACAATATGAGTTTGTGGAATGAAAACATGAACAAACGAAAACATGAATGAATGAAAAGGGGTGAAATGTACCAGGTTCTAGGACAAAGGATTCATTCTTTTTCTTTTTCTTTTTTTCTTGGGGGGGGGGGGTGTCCTTCCAGTGAGGACCGGAAAACCTGCTAGACAAATTCTAAAGGAGCTGTAACACTGGGACAAAAGATTCAAAGCTAAGAGAATGATGGCAGTGCCAATAATAATTACCTTTTATTGACAGTTAAACGTTTACCAGGTGCTTATGTCCTTTGTGTCACTTAATCCCCACAACAACTCTGGGAGAAGGGCATTCTTATTGTTTTTAATATGAAAAAACTGAGGCTTTAGGAAACTTTTCCAAGGTCAAAAAACAAGATGTCAGAGCTGGGATTTGAACCCAGGTCTATTTGAATGAAATTGTTTTGTTTTTTCAGTCTTTTTGTCAAGAAAAAAAAAATAGCCCCAACCCCAGCGCTGTTGGAAAATCATACAGAAATAAAACTACTAAAGTTCTAGAAGAAAATGTAGAGGATTATTTCACTGATTTTAGGGTAGAGAAGATACTAAGCACAACATTAAACTCAGAAGTCATAAAGAAAAAGGCTGTTTAAGCTAAAATTTTAAACTTCTTTAGAGAAAAAAAGAAAGAAATTATAAACAGCATTAAAAGACCAGCCACAAACAGGGCAAAGAATTAATATTCTTGATATATAAAAGGCACTTATAAATCAGTCAGAAAAAGACGAATACCTCAATTGAAAATAGGTAAAACAATAGAATCAGATAATCTATAGGAAAAATACAAATCGCTATTACTTTAGAATAATCATAGAAAGTCAAATTATGAGATAATTTTGAATTTAAAACATTCCACATATATTACTTTATTTTTGTTGTACTGGAATAATGAGATACCATTTCTAACCTACCAAATTGGGTGTGGGGAAATGGATACCACCATAATTTGTGAAAACACACACCCATGAAACTTCTCTGGAGGGCAATTTGGAGTAAGTACAGAAATGTCGATGTTCCTGCCCTATAACTCAACAATTTCACTTCTAGGAATCTATTTGACAGAAAAACTTGCACAAATGAAATATAGACAAAAATTGCACAGTGCATCATTGTTTATTGTATCAAAACAATTAGAAACAACCCAACTGTCCATTGGCAGGGGGAGTGATTTAAATAACCTGTGTTATTTCTACAGTATGTATTCCCATGTAGTCATTTTTTAGACAAAGAGGTAGCTTTATATTTACTAACATTGAACGAAATCCAGGATATATTGTTAAGTAAAAAAGTAAGGTGTTAAAAAATAAAAAATTAAAAAGAGAAAGGTGTGGAACAGTGTGCTTAATATGCTTTTTTGTTTTTGTTTAAAATATTTGTTTACAGGTGTACAGAAAAATATCTAAGAGGAAGCATCTCAACTGTTAATGAGATTCTCTGAGCACTGGGATAGAAGGGAAGCATTTTTTTTTTTCTGACTAGGTAATACAATATGTGAACAAAGAATTCAAACACGAACAAAAGGCATTCAGTGAAAAGTCAGTCCTGCCTCTTGTTGCCTCCCGGACTGCCTCTGGAGAGAAGGGAAATCTAGGTTTTCCTTTATACAGGTCGGTAATGTTAGTAGTTTTTATTTTTAACAAAGAATATTGCTTTTTATCATTTTTTTCTTTTTATTCAGAGATGGGGGTCTCACTCTGTCACCCAGCTGGACTACTGTGATGCAATCATAGCTCACTGCAGCCTCGAACTCTTGGGCTCAAGGGATCCTCCCGCCTCAGCCTTTCCCTCCCCAGTAGCTGAGACTACAGGCGCCAGCCACTACCCCTGGCTCTTTTTATAATTTTTTATAAAATTTGGTGAGAAAAGTAAAAAAGAATGTTCACCATAGTAAATTTGCAAATTATACAAAAGTTTAAGAAGAAAATAAATATCACCCACAATCTCATCTTCCAGAGAAAACTACTATTTGATGACTTTCCCTTGAATCTTTCTTTTATGCACACATATCTATTTATTTATTTATTTATTTATTTATTTTAGACCGAGTCTCACCCTGTCACCCATGCCATGGCATTGGCTTAGCTCACAGCAACCTCAAACTCCTGGGCTCAAGCGATCCTCCTGCCTCAGCCTCCTGAGTAGCTGGGACTACAGGTGCGAGCCACCATGCCCAGCTAATTATATATATATATTTTAGTAAAGATGGGGTCTCATTCTTGCTCAGGCTGGTCTTGAACTCCTGAGCTCGAGCAATCCTCCCACTTCAGCCTCCCAGAGTGTTAGGATTACATGTGTGAGCCACTATGCCCAGTCTATACATCTTTTAGAAAAAAAAAAAGTTCATTAGACAATCACAAAATATACACAAAAGGGAGAATTCTAAACATGTATCCTGAGGCAAAATAAAAAAAATAGTTTATAAAAAGAAAACAATGGGACTTGTGGGGGGAGGGGGGGAAGGGCATTTATTGAAACCTTAAAATTTGTACCCCCATAATATGCTGAAATAAAAAAAAAGAAAAAAAAAAAAAGGAAACAATGGAACTGTTCTGTACACCCTAACTTGTAACTTATTAATGCTTTTTACACACCTAACAGCATAGCACGAACATTCTCTCCTATTAAATATTCTTGCACAACATGATCTTTAGGGGTTGTGTAGTAATATATCATAAGAAATATTTGTTTAACCAATCTTTTATCATCCAACATTTAGGTTGTTTCCCAAAATGTTTTGCAAATGAAAGAAAGAAAGAATAGCTCTTTGGGGCTAACAGAGTCCAGGACAACAGAGGAAAAGTCCCTGTAGCCAACTCTTCCCCCTTCCTGACCCCGTCCTGCGGGGTCTCTGCCCAGGCCTTCCAGACCCACTCCTGGAGTGCCGCCAGGGCCCACAGCCAACTGGCCTCCAACCCTTGCCTTTTCCCTGTGGAAGAGCAGAGGCTCTGGTGTGTCTCTTCTGGCCCTGGGATCATTGTGCACAAGGCACAATCTGATCCATCGGCAGTTCCCCCGGCCCCATCCATAGTCTTCCCACCCCCCAAGTTCAAGGACCTCAGGGCTCTGGTGGCCCAGAGATGGGTACAACATTCTCATACTGGGGCTCCTCCTGCCCTTCCTCTTCAGCCTGCTTCTGGGGCTCCTGTTCTGGGGGGCTACCCCCAGACACCAGCTCCTGGGCCCTCCCTGAGCTCTCAATGCCAGTCACCAGCCCCCTGGCCTCTTCCTCTGGTCTGACTCCTGTTGACTCCATGGCCCCAGTGAGCTCCGCACTTGGGGCTGAGTGGAGGCTCTGGCTGGGAGAACCAGAGGCCAGCCCAGGGCTGCCCTTGTTCCGACTCAGGGCCCGGCGTGGAGGCTTAGGGATGGCACTCTTGACCTTGGGCTCTGCCTGGCCTTTCTGAAAGCTACCAAAACGGCGGAGGACGGACCGGACAGGGCCTTCAGATCCCCGGGGCGTCCCTGCCAGCATGTAGATCGTGGTCACAGAGCCCGGGTTCTCCTGAACGCTGCCCTCGATGGCTTCCACACGCTCAGCCACTGTCCGGCCACCGAGCGGAACCCACCGGCGGCCGGTGGCTGAATCCCTGGGGCTGGCAGCAGCAGGGGGGGCCTCGTCCGTTTCTGCTTGCTCTGGGCCCACGGACTCCTCGGCCTCCTGGCCCTCAGGACCTGTCTGGGCTCCCCGGGAAAGCCTCTTGGGCTTTCGGAGTGGGCTGGAGAGCTCCCCTGAGCTTCGGCAACTCTGCGGTGCAAACTTGGTGCCTTCCGCAAAGGACACTGACGGCCGCTTGGCCCGGGCTAGGCTGGAGGTGCGCGGGATGGCGAATGGCGTGGAGGTGTCCTCGGGGGGAGGGAAGGGGCCTCCAGTCAGGCTGGCCTCTGGTGACGCTGCTTGGGCCTCAGGGACCATCCCTGGCAGAGGAGATGGAAGAGCCTGGCTGGAGCTGGGCTGCCCCCCCCAATTCATCCCACCCACAGCTCATAATCTTCCGGGAGGCCTTAAAATTGGGGCAAAGAGCAGAGTTGACTGCAGAGAGGCGGAGAAGGGTGATTCAGGTGGACACTACCTCTCCTACACGCTTCTCCCCACCCTCCCCACCTTGGACTCCTGCTGCACTCTAACCAAGCTAAAACCCTTCCGGTGTCGCAGAGCCAGGTCCCTCTCACCTGTGGGCCTCTGTGTAGTGTATGCTGTTCCCTCTTCCTGAAACACCCTTCCCGCTTCTCCCCAACTCCCACTTGGCTAACTCCTACTGGCTCTGCCGGACTCGGCTCCGACGCCACTAACACAGAATCTGCCCTGCCCAGGCTGGATTATGAGCCCCCGCGTGTACAAGCCCCATCAAAGCACGCATCACATCCCTCTGATCTGTAACTGTCCAAGAACTTGTCTGATCACAGCCCCCCATTCTGTCAGCCTGGGGAGCACAGGAGTCACTCTTGCTCTTTGCTGTATCTCCAGAGCCAAGAACAGCGAGCGGTGGCACAGAATGGGCCAATGTTTGCCAAAGGAGGACTAAAGGAGAGGTGTGGCGGGCAGGGACGCTCAGGGGCGGAGTGGGCTGCTGGGGCTACCTTCTTGGGGTGGCACGCAGTAGGCAGGACCCTCGTCCTCCTCTCCAGACTCGGGATCCGAAGAGAAGGAGTCGTCAGAGGCCCAGCCAGCCGAGGGCGGCTCGATGAAGCTGTGGTTGAAGGGGATCTCCGGGTCGTGGTGCGAGACTGTAGGGGCTCCGGGTCAGGCACAGAGCCTGATGGGAAGCCTGGTCCCATTCCAGTCCCCAACCTCCAGCACCCACTCACCTGTCACCCAGGGTAGCTTGTGGGTGCTGAGGGAACCACAGGGCAGTGCAGAGCCCAAGCTGGCCAGTGCTCCGCAGACCTGCAGCTTCATCCTGGACACGGCAGTTCCATCTCTCACCGGCCTGGGAGGGTAGGATAGGGACAGCGGTCTCTGCACAAGACCCAAGGTGACCTGTGTCACCTTGCCATCTATTTCAACGGCCTCAGAATACAATCCAAACCATTGAGCCCAAGACTCAGGCCTGCCACAGAAGGCAGTGTGGCTCTAGAGTCAGACAGACCTGGGTAACAACTCTGGCTCAGACTTCCCCTCCCCGGGCCTCAGTTTCCTCTTCTGTAAAATGGGAACAGCAACCCCATCTATCAGAGCTTTTTGCAGGACCCAGCACAGTGCCAGGCACCTGGTGGGAGTTCCCCAAAATTCAGGTGTTATCATCCTAGCTGAACCCCAGCTCACCTGTCTCAAGTGGCACCCCCTCCAGGAGTCCTGTCCTTGTCTCTATTCTCCTCCATCCCCAAGCTGGAAGTAACTGCTCCACTTGTCACCATTCCTCTGACACACTTTGTACATGTCCTCATGCTCCTGTGAGGGGCTTCTCCCCCACCCCCAGCCTCTATGCCCCGGGGCAGGGGCGACAGCATCTGCTCACGTGTGAATGCCCCACAGCCCGGACAAGGACAAGCTCAAGGATTAGGGCGTGAACTAATGAGACACCACCGGACAAAGAGTCCAGAAAGCTGGGTGGGGGTTCTGTGCGTGCCAGTGACTAACTGGGTCATCCTGGACCTCAGTGTCCTCTGCGGATTGAGGACGATAATCCTCCCGCCCCCACATGCCCTGTTCCAAGCCCCCATGCTGTTGTGAGTCTCAAAGGAGCCGAGAGATGTGAAGAGGCTCCATAAAGCTACAAAGCTCTGTGTGAGCAACGTTCCCCTGCGGCCCCCTCCATCTCTCAGAAAGCCCCGTTCTCTGCTAAACCACTGTGCAGACTTTTATGTCACTCTCCTTTCTAGGGCGTTTGAGGCCTGCTCTCTTTCCCTCCCTGCCCAGAGCTGGGCTGCCTCTTCCGTATTCCCCCCTGGTCCCCGCTGGTCTGTTCTCAGCCCCCTGCTGCAGGGTTGGGTTTCCAGCCTGGTGCCCAGTGGCCCCTACTTGTGCAACTCAGAAACTTGCCCGTGGAAGGCTTCCGAGGAAGGCAGGTGGCTGACCTGGTGTCTCCACGCCACAGCCCCTGCCAAACTACCCCCATTACCTCTGACCTTGTGTGTGTGTGACAAGGCCAGCCCTTCCCCACCCCTGAAAGGATGGAAACCAGATGCCAGCTTGTCCCACCCCTGAGCTGTGGGGTAGGGAAGGGACAGGCCAGTGTTCACCTGTCCTTGGGGTCCGAGCGGGCGGCCCAGCAGCAGCAGGCGCAGCAGGCGAGGCCCAGGAGCAGCAGCAGCAGAGGCACGAGAATGCCCGCGATGAGGGCGGCGTCCTGGCTGTGACGGCCTGCGGGGAGCAGGACGTGGTCAGACGTTCAAGGCCTTTCCGTCTCCCGCACATCACGTCCCACCTTTAGTTGTGAGTTGCCTCCTTCCCAGAATCCTCTACCTGGGGGTCCCTCCCCACCTCCAGGAAGCCTGTCTGCCAGTGTGTCTCCTCCTCAAGGTCCTTGGCCCATTCCAGAAGCCCATTCCATTTCCAGGAAATCGCCGATTTTCATGCCATGCTAATGTCCAGCCCTGCCTGCTCATTTCCTGGTTTCTTAGGGGGCAGGGGCTCTGTTACCTCTTTAGGGGACCCCAAAGCATTCACACAAGAGTTCAGGCATGGTGAACATCTCTAAAGTGGGCCCAGGTTCCCTGGCAAGTGATGGATCCCTGGAGCTCATCTAATGGGCCAGAACGGGGATGGGGACCCTGTGACCTTAAGGCCACATGTGGCCTTCTAGGTCGTTAAGTGCAGCCTTTTGACTGAATCCAAAATTTACAGAACCAATCCTTTTATTTTTATTAATACATATTTGTTCCTCTTTTATATTTTACTTTTAAAATGAACATATTCAAAATACCAAAGAATAAAATAAGTCGCAACAAAATAATCCTCCCAGATTGACCAGCACAATTAGAACATTAGAAAACCATAAGGGCTAAAGTGATGGCTGCTATGCTCATGATTTAGTTCTAACTTCCCCTGCCTGACTGGTGCTACTACCACACGAGGCTGGTTGGTGAGAGTTTATGGCAGTCAAGTACACCAGTCTGTTATCAGCTTCTGACAACAGTGTACTCTGTTTCTGTTTGAAGTGGAATTTGTGAATAGTTGCACAGCTCAACAGTATCTTTTAATTCTGTCTGCTTCACTGCCCCCCATGTCAAAGAAGACCAAGAGAACAGTGAAGGAAGAAAACAGATTTTTTAAATGAGGGTTGGGAATTGCAATATTATTTCTGCTAAAGATAAGATGATTTGCTTGCTTTGTGATGCTGCAATATCAACATTAAAGAAATTCAATGCTCATCAGCATTATAACACTCATAAGGATCGCAAATATTTTATTAGAGGGAGAGGTGTGAAAGGTTGTATAGCAGAAATTAAAAGATGAAAAGCAGAGATAATTCTTTCAAGCACCAATAAGACCTGGAAATAATGTCATTTAAGCAATTTATAAAGTAGCTTATATACTCTGGAAAAAAGGGAAACCTATTCAGTGATGTAGAAATTGTGAAAGAATGCATTGTCAAAGTTGTAGGATGCTTAGACCCTGATATTGTTTCAAAGTACAGACAACTGCCTCTTTCAAGGAGACCCATAACTGATTGGCAGCATGAATTAGCCTTCAACTTAACAGAACAACTTAATGCAGTATTTCAAAAGGAAAATATGTATTATTCAATCACTTTGGATGAATCAACTGATACTACTGACTCAGTGCAGGCTTTATACTTCATTCTGATCATAACAGAAGATTTTCTTTGCTACAAAGAGTTACTCATTTGGGGCACTTCTGTGAACAGAACAGGAGGAATAGATATCTTCAACGATTTTCAAGATAAATGTAATGAAGTTGGCCTGAATTTGGTAAATATAGTGAGTGTATGTATAGACAGCACACCTTCCACGACAGGAAAACATGAAGGGTTTATTGTACAGATTTTAGAAAAGTATTAACACATCCAGATGTTCTCATTTCTTTTCATTGTATTTTGCATCAGCACAATCTCTGTGCTCAAGCTACCATTTTAAGTGATACTTTGCAACAAATTATAAGTATTGTTAACATATCCATGCAAATGCAACACAGTATTGTCAGTTTCAGAAGGATGAGGTATTCAGTCTAGATTTGCTGCATCATTCTATCATTCTAAAGTGTGTTGGCTATTGCAGGGACAGGTGTTAGCCAAAATTTTATCTCTGTGTAAACAGACAGTTAAATTTTGTGAAGAACAGAATCAGCAATGGGAATTATTGAAAGAAGATTTCTATAGGAATAGAGCATTGCTGTGTGATATGTCAAATCAAAATGACTTGATTATTTATTTGCAAGGTAAAACTAAGTCTATATACACGTGGCAAAAAAAAAAATCCAAGCATTTTTTAAAAAGCTATCTTTTTTCAAAACACTTTTTCAAAAGGAAATTTTAGATGAACATTTTCCCCAGTTAGCAAAGGTCATTGAGCAGGATGATATATGAGAATCATTTGAAGACTCACACCTACACAGGTGTTATAGACCTGTTCACTGGAGAATATGAAGAAAAGTTCCCTGACTTTGAGAATCATGACATCACATTCAAATTAGCATTTCAGCCTCACCTAGTTGATATCACCAAGGCACCTAAAGAACTACAGATGGAATTGATTGAGCTTTCATAAATGACATTTTAAAGTCACTGTTTGATGCTAAGAAAGATCCAATTGAAATATGGAATAATGCAGTAGAATACCCACACCTTCGGCAACATGCCCAAAAAATGCTTTTTTGCTTTTCAACCACTTATTGCTGCGAATCTACATTCTCCTACCTAACCCAAATCAAGATGCCCTTAAGGTCACAAAGGACTGATAACCCATCCAGAGGACCAACTGAAACTTCAGACCTCTATGCTACAACCAAATATTCAAGTGCTTTCCAGCAAAAAGCAGATACAACAAAGTCATCAAAAGGTTAACTTTAAAATTAACAAATAATTTTTTTCATTTTTTGAAATTATATGAAGTACATACTAGTTAGATTTTTTTCTAAAAATAATGTACACTTTTAAGTATAGCTAATTGAAGTTTCTTGAACACGGCCTTTTGATTACAGCTAAATTAATTCGGCCTTCCAACATGAAAAGGTTCCCCACCCCTGGGCCAGACTTTCCCTGGTTACCACACCCCACACCCTCCCTCCACCTTACCTAACTGGCAGGCCCCGGAGACAGGGTGGCAGGATGCTTCTGGGCATTCACAGGGCACTGAGCAGTTGTTTCCATAGAAGCCAGATGGGCAGGAAATGTTGCAGCTACGTAACAAGGAGAGGCAGGCTGAAGGCTGGGTGAGAAGGGATGGAGGGAGGCAGGCAGGGGAGAGGAGAAGGGAGATTTCTGGGCACTGTCCCCAGCCTCCACCAGGTAGACTTCCTGGATGATGCCTGAGCGGGCCCCTTGGGCTTCTGAGCCACATTCTAAGTACCCCTGGCAGTGTTTGAGAGAATCCCTCAGCCCCAAAGCCCACCTTCCAGAGAGACCACCCACAAGCTGCCCAGCTGTTCCCTGGCCAGTGTGCAACCTGGGGGCACGGTGTACCTGCAACTGTCCTCATCCCTCGCCACTCAGCACTAATGGAAACAAGCAAGAGGCCAAGGGCATCCAGAGAGATGCCCTCAGGGTCTGGAGGTCTGAGCCAGGCCTGGCGCTGCCCCTAACTCTCTGGGCCTCGGTCCTCTCCTCTGTGAAATGAAGTCTCTTCCATTTAACAGGACGTGCTGTCCTCGAGGTGGAAAACCCAACTGGAGACACTGATTGTTCTACACTGAAGACCTTAGGGAAATGACAATGGGGTTTGGAGCCCTGCCCCCAGATAAGCTCTCCATCTAGTCAGGGAGCCAGTCCTTTTAGATTAAGCATCATCTGACTTTCCTTTGGAACACCCCACACCAGGAGGAATAAATTCTTGGTTATGAGGATGCTGAGTGGTATCTGGGAGGCAGAGAGGCCCAGGAAGGGAAGTTGAGGAAGCAGATAGCCCCCCAGGGCCCCAGTCCTTACCTGGACCCCCAGTAGCCAGCACTGCAGACACAGTCCCCTGTCACAGCGTCACAGGCCCCCTGAACACAGGTGGGGCAGGGAGAGCCACAGCCCTCTCCAAAGGTGCCAGTGGGGCAAGGGTCTTCACACCTGGGGTGAGGCAAGGCTCAGGGAGTGGGGAGGCAGGGCCGGCCTGGCCCCACAGTGGGGAACCTGCCCATCTGCCCCACACTTTTGGATCCAGGGACCCAACTGGGCACTCCTCGGCAGTGAAGCTCAGGTGAAAACACAGCCTTGAACCTAGGGCCAAACCCAGTAGGTGACAGGTTACAGATTCCCAGGGGGAAGAGGGCAGGAGGCCTGAGTGGTGGGGAGCCAGAAGAGAATCCTGCTCAGGGGCCCTCAGCACCCACTGCTCTCCCGCAGCCTTCGCCAGGAGGAGCCCCAGAAGGCTGTGTGTTGGGGGAGGGGCAGCCCACTCAAGGTAAGGATCCTGAGGGAAGGTGCACCCCACCCTGGGCAGGGTGGCCCCCTCACCTGGGCCCCAGCCAGCCAGGGTCACAGCGCTGACAGTGCCCAGTGTCTGGCTGACAGGCCTCCCCAAGCCAGCAGCGGGGGCACTGCTGCCTGCAGCTCTCTCCAAAGGTGCCAGGCGGGCAGGGCTGGTGGCACTGGGTCCCGTTCCAGCCTGGCTCGCAGGACGCACAGTGGCCTGTGTCTGGAGAACACGGCTCATTCTGCTTGCAGTGGCCACAGCTGGGAAGAGAAGGTGTTCATGGGGGCACTGGGGATGGGTGGATAGAGCACCTGGCCCCTCCCACCCACACACTAGCCACTCAGGTCTTTAGGGGCCCTGGACAGTGTTCAGGTCCCAGCTGGGTCACTCAGGCAGGTTTTGGCCTCAGTTTCCCCATGTAGTACAACGAAGAGGCAGGAGAGATGATCTCTGAGGGCTCTCATAGGACTCCATCCCTCTCCTGGTCTAAGCCCCTGTTCTATGACCCATCCTTCCCTGGGTCCCAGGGTGACAGAGCTAGCAGCCCAGCCAGGGCAGCCAAGACACCACAGCCTCTGCTTCCCTTCTGCCCAGCCTTCCCCTCCCCCCACACACCAGCCACCCGCAGGTTTCCCATGAACAGGACTTAGCAGTTTGGCCATAATATGAAAATGCATAAAATACAATATAAACTGCTTTCACCGACATAATTGCAAGTTTAGCTTATCTTTTTTCCTGCCCACTCCACCTTTCTCTTGATGTTAACCTTATCTTAATTTCCCATTGATGCTTAACAGTTACAGGCACTACTCTCCAGATACTTAACTACCTGGAATCATATACGTGGGCCAGATGCATGAGTAGGGTGGAGAAGGGGGGTTTATAAAATCAATTTAGTTGATCCAGATCAGCATTTTTAAAAAAGAAAGAAAGAAAATATTACAGTGTATGTATATGTATATATAGCAAAGGTAAGTATGTTAAGTATGTGTCATGTGGTTACATTTTTATTTCATTTACATTATATAAAACGAATATGTGTTATCTGTGTTAGGTGGGATGTAATGTCTCACTGTGAGAGGAGCCAGGCAAAGTTTGAAAGCCACTGAGTCTTAAAAGGACCTGCCATCCCTTGGCCACCTGATCCATTCTTTATTTCAGGATGGCTTGCTAGTACTTAACTAGTACTTTTCGCTTAATTGGATAAAAGGGGAGGGCAGGGAGGGTCCAGGGGCGACAAAGGTTGTTTTTTTTTTTTAATTTTTCAAATTTTTATGGGTCACGAAGGTTTTGTTCTTTCCTGTCACACCCCTGCCTTGCATGTTTTGGAGAGCACCGCAGACCCCTACCCCTCCTCCCGCGCTTCCCACCGCGTGCCCACCTCTGCCCGCCGCCCCGCTTCCCCCGCTCCTCCCCGCCGCCCGCGCCCGTCCCGCGCCCGTCCCGCGCCCGTCCCGCCCTTCCCG
>VSMD01016107.1:0-51456 GCA_008750895.1 Mirza zaza
TCCCGATCTCCCTCTTGTATAAGGACCCCGTCGGATTTTGATTAGGGCCCGCCCTAACGACCTCATCTTAACCTGGCCATGTGCAAAGACCCTATTTCCCAATAAGGGCACACGCACAGGTGCGGGGTGGCAAGACCTCAGCACCCTTTTTGGGGGACGGGTGGAGTTCAACCTCCAACACTGAGATAATCGGCAAAGACCAAAGCGGGGACTCGGGCCCGGGAGGATCCGGAGGGGGCCCAGTGGGGGTCCAGAGTGGGGCGCAGACTCAGGGACCGGGAGTCCGGTCATTGGAACTAGACTCGCAGAGGGACGTGTGCCAGGCCGCGCCTGTCAATGAGGGTCAGACGCCGTGTAAGACAGCGGACCCCAGAGAGAAGGGGCAGGGGGGCGGGCAACCGTCTGCGGAGCTGCAGATGCCAAGACGCACAGGCGAGTCCCCGGCTGCTGGCACCTGAGTTTCTGAGGGGACACGTCCACCCAGCGGTGGACCCCGAGCCCGGGAGGCACACGGGGGCCGGGGCTGCTGCGGGACTGGAGAAGACGATGGAACAAATGAACAGAGGTGAAACGAAGCATGACAGCGAACGCCTGCCTCTTGCCTGGGACGGCATCATCCTGCCACCATCAGGGACTGTCCTGTCCTGCCAGCCCGGGGCTCAGCCCGGGGCGTGTCTTCCAGCTTCTGGCCCGAGTCCTCCGGGCCTCGGCTTCCTGGGTGCCCCACTCGGGCGCCGTGATCAGAAACCAGGGGGCCCAGCTGGGCACGCCCTGCAGACGGACTTCAGGAACAGCAGAGGCCGTGGCTGTAGCCGGGTCACCCCCTGCGCCCGGGGAACACCCCAGGGCAGTGAAGCTCAGTGGTGAGCGCCTGGCCCGCAGGGAGACCCGGCGTGGGGCTGCGGCTGCCCTAACCCGATTACTTGCAGGACAAAGCACGCACTTCACGCTGCTGCTTCTCACTCTCATTAGCGATGGCAAGACTTTACTTAATTCCCAAAACATTATATTCGGACCTCTTCCCGTGCAATGGAAACCTTGGTTCCCAAAGACATGAATACAATTACTCATGGTTAAATATGCTTATTTGCATACATCACAGTTTCAGAACAACACTACCATTTTGATTGCTGACAGTTAATACTACTGAATGCAGCTGAGGTTTTATTGGTGGTTCTCTTTGTTTGTTTGTCCCCCTTGGAATGCACAAATTACTGTTTCAAAGCCACTCAAGACAATCCCCTGGGAGGTTAAGCCATCAGTTTTGTACACCAGGATTGTCTGTTTCAGTTTGTTTGCAATGTTACAAGATGGTTTTTATTCCTTTTGGTTTAATTTTCCTTTTCATAATAGTTACGTAAAATGGTTACAGGGTTCCAAAGCCAACTTATAAAACAAGGTACATTGTTTCTTTTGTAACCCTGTGGTTTATTCTTCCATTTTTTTTTTCTTTTTCAAAATAAAACCAAATATTATATATTATACTTTCCTATTACACCCCATTTTCTTATATAAAAGGCAGCGTGCTCTTCTGTGCCTGGCCTTTTTCGGTGGGCAACATCCTGACAGTAGAGTCACGGGGCTGCACAGCACTCAATAAATGTTTGCTGTTGCTTTTTCCACTTTGTTTCATTTGCTCATAGCCCTAGTATTTAATACTTTAAAAGCCAAGCGGGCTGGGTGCGGTGGCTCACACCTGTAATCCTAGCACTCTGGGAGGACTGCTGGAGGCCGGGAGTTTGAGACCAGCCTAAGCAAGAGGGAGACCCCATCTCGGCTAAAAACAGAAAAATTAGCCGGGCACGGTAGCGTGCACATGGAGTCCCAGCTACTCGGGAGGCTGAGGCAGGAGGATCGCTCGAGCCCAGGAGTCTGAGGTTGCTGTGAGCTAGGATGATGCCACTGCACTCTAGGCCAGGTGACAGAGCAAGACCCCGTCTAACAAAAAAAAAATAAAGAAAGAAAACGTCCACCATGTGGGTGGGGACTGGGGAGAGAGATGCAAATCTGCTGGCGCGCTCTGCGCTGTGAGAGGTGTAAGATCAAACGCCGCGGAGCCTGCCCGAGGGCCAGGGAGGCTGCGGGGCATGTCTCGTGATGTCGCCCACTGGCTGACCCCTCTCCTCGTGGAAACCACTCCCCGACTCTCCGTTCTGAATACGTGCAGCTGCGCGGCGTGGGCCCCCGACCTCCCAGGGCCGCAGAGACACCCACGACCCAGCACGACGACAAGTCAGCCCTGGGGCGCAGGGAGACAGGCGCTGTCCCCGTCTGCCGGGGTGCCATCTCTCTAACATGTGAGCCTGGAGCTGCCCGGAGCCACCGCGCGGCAGGAAGGCGCGGGAAGGCGTCGGCCTGATGCGGAGAAGGGCGGACACCCGGCACTGTCACTTGGACACCGTCGGCTTCACGGGAGCTGGGAAAAATCCCTTTTCTGACCGAGCGCATTGGGACTGGGTTCGTTCCCGCATCCGGAGTCGCGCCGGCGGACGGGGGGCCCTGCGGACTCCGGTTTCCAGGGCAGAAAGGACGGGGAAGCCGTCGCAGGGGAGAGGGGAGCACGCGCAGGTCCTGAGCAGATGTTTGGATTCACGCACGTTTGGGATTGCTATCTCATCTGCTTTTGGTGAACGGACTCTTTTATTATTACCTGATGACCCTCTCTGTCCCTGGTCATTTTCTTTGCTCTGAAATTTACTTTATCTGATATCAATCTAGCCACTCCTGCTCTCTCTTGATCAGTGTTCCCATGATGTATGTTTTCCCATCCTTTTACTTTCGACCTACCCAACATAATCTTATTTATATCTGAAGTCAGCTTGTACAGACAGTTGACAGTCGGGTCATGTTTTTCTGCTTACCTACTATCTTACATATTTGCTAATCTCTGACTTTTAATTGATACATAAAGACCATTCGCACTGACATTTAACATAATCATTAACATGTTAGGGCTTTCTATTTTATATTTTCATTCTGTTTTCTATTTTTTATTCTCCTGTTTCGTTTTTTTCCTGCCTTCCTGTGGGTTACTTAAACATTTTTTTAGAAAATTCCATTTTGAGGTATTTCTAGTGTTTTTGAGTGTGTCCTTTTCGGTGGTGGCCCTAGGTTACATTATATATTCCCAACTTGTCACAGTCTACTGGATTGTCACTTTAGCAGTTCCAATGAAGCACAGAAACCTCACCTCCTTTCATAAAGTCCTTTTACCCTACCCCATTTGTTACATAATTGTCTTAGCTGTTTTCTCCACATATTTTTAGAACCTTAATTTTTGCTTCAATCATTAAATACAGAAAATTCAGGAGGAGAAGGAAAATGTGTTTATTTTTTAAAACTTGTTCTGTCTTCCTTCTTTTACCATTTCAAGATTACAAGATTCCTTCTTTTACCATTTCATTTCATTTCTTTCTTTTTTTAAGAGAAAGCAGCTTGCGCTGTTGCCTAGGCTGGAGTACACCGGTGGTGCGATTATAGCTCACAGCAACCTCAAACTCCCCGGCTCAGGCAATCCTCCTGCCTCAGCCTCCTGAGTAGCTGGGACCACAGGGTGAGCCACTACACTCAGTTTTTTTTTTTTTTTTTACTTTTTGTAGAGACGGGGTCTTGCTATGCTGCCCCTGGCTGGCCTTTGAACTCCTGGCCTCAAGTGATCCTCCCGCCTCGGCCTCCTAAAGTGCTAGCATTACAGGCCTGAGACAGTGCACCCAGCCTCATTTCTTTTCTTTAGAGAATTTCTTTTAGCAATTCTTTTAGGGTAGTTCTGCTGGTGACAAATTCTCTTAGTTTTCCTTCATCTGAGAATGTCTCGATCTCCCCTTCCTTCCTGAAGGATATCTTCGGTATGGGATCCTGGGAGGCATTTTTCTTTCAGCACACAAAAACTTAGGCCACTTCCTTCTGGCCTCGACAGTTTCTGATGAGAAAGCCACCCGCCACTGAAGCATGTCCCCCCCAGAGGCGAGGTGTTGCTTCTTCCAGCCGCTTTCAGGAGTTTCGTTGTCATGAATTTCAGAAGTTTCACTTGTGCCTTGGTGTGGGTTTCCCTGGGTTTCCCCCACTCGGGATCTGCTCTGCTTCTTGACAACTGGGGGAGCCGCCTGCCCTGTAGGTTGGTCTCCGAGGGTTTTCCAGACTTGGGCCAGGCCCTTCTCTTTCTCCATCTCTCTCTCGGGCTCCCGAAGAGCCCTCTGGAGGTCTCACTCCTCCTCGGCTTCTGCCACCGTCGGTCTGAGCTTCAGAACCAAGCACACAGCAGCACGGGCGCCTCCACCCCACGTCCCAGCCGCACCATCCTCTCGCCCGCCAACCTGCCCCTCCCTCCTGCTCGTCCCGGCCACCCGGACCAGCCCCCGAGACCTCGCTCGCCCCTCCCCCTCCCCCTCCTGTCACTGAAGCGCCAGTGCCGACCAAGCCTATTCCCAGACACCTGCAGAGCAATCGCCTCCCATCTGCTCCTCCGGCCCCCAGGTGGCTGAGCAGCCTCCGGCGTGCGCACACACGCGCGTGCACACGCACAAGCACACGTGCATACACACGCGCGCATGCACACGCACAAGCACACGTGCATACACACATGCACACGCGCACACATGCACACGCACACGCACATGTGCATGCACACGCACACAAAAGCACACGCACACATGCATACACACACACACACACATGCACACGTGCATGCACGCACACCCACACAGGTGCACCTGGTGGCCCTGCCAGAGGTCTGTCCTTCTCAAATCCCTCCTGCACCCAGTTCAAATGCAGACGTGCTCAAAGGCGCCCCCAGCTGGCAGCTCTGCCCTGGAGCCTCCTGGCTGTAAGAGAAGTGCCACCTCCCTAACTGCGGCACGAGGACTGAATGAGCCGCGTGCAGTCAGCCTTGCGTCCAGTGGCACCCCCTGCAAGTACCCCGGGCCTGCCTCCTGGGGAAAAACCCTACTTTTTTTTTTTTTGAGCCAGAGTCTCACTCTCTTGCCTGGGCTAGAGTGAGTGCCGTGGCATCAGCCTGGCTCACAGCAACCTCAAACTCCTGGGCTCAGGTGATCCTCCTGCCTCAGCCTCCCGAGTAGCTGGGACTACAGGCATGCGCCACCATGCCCGGCTAATTTTTTCTATATATATTAGTTGGCCAATTAATTTCTTTCTATTTATAGTAGAGACGGGGTCTCACTCTTGCTCAGGCTGGTTTCGAACTCCTGACCTTGAGCAATCCGCCCTCCTCGGCCTCCCAGAATGCTAGGATAACAGGCATGAGCCACCTCGCCTGGCCTCAAAATCCTACTTTTTAATCATGTTACACTCTTGTTTCCTTGAATGCTCCGCGATTGCTCTCACTTTCTTCTTTTTTTATTTTTTTATTTTTTTTTATTTTTTTATTTTTTTTGCTTGTGCTCTCACTTTCACATACTGCTTTCTCTGCCTAGAGAAGACTTTTATCTACCTGCTTCCCGATTCCCCCCTACCCCTCCTAACGCAGGTGCTGCTTCCCTTTGGAAGTGTTCTGCCTCCTCCCAGATGCAGCTGGGCCGCCCCTCCGAGTGCCCCTCAGCTCCCAAATGCTCCACGCGGGCCTGTGCCCGCCTTGCCCACCACGGAAGACCGGCACCTCACACCTGTCCCGATGCGGAATAATTAGCAAACGAAAGGACGAGGCACACTCGTGCTGCGCGTGATCGGTAACTGGCGCCTCGGGCTTCCCGCACACGAAGCTGGGGCGTCTGCGGCTGCGTGCACGCTATGGTGCGCACACCTCCCGTCAACACCCAGGGCTGGGACTCAGCACCAGCAGCCACCCTCCCGTCCCTGTGCCACCAGCCCACAGTCAGGGCACAGCTGGAAGTGTCCGACCAGGCACGGTGAGAACAGGAGAAACACAAGCCGCTGACAGCTGTCGGTCTTACCCCGCGGCTATATCGCTGACGTTTAGACAGGTGTCGGGCAAACAGACCTGTTGCACGCACGCACGCACGCACGAGTGGATAAAAGCAAACCTGCACCCCTAACTGACGGGCGAGGAACGAAAAATGCAACAGCCCAGCGTCCGAGACACAGAAGGAGGGAACAGAATGTTCCCGAGACCTGTCTACACCCGGCCCTGCGGGAGGATCAGCGTGTGTCCCACGAGTGGCGCTAAGGAGCGTGCAGAAAGGATGCCAACGGGAGTCCCTTACACCAGCCAAATGACACCTTGGCCTCAGGACAGGGTCCCTTCTCTCTCTCGGTTCCCGCTTAGGGCCCGGGCTCTGGTGGCAGCAGTCCCTTCCTGCCGAACAGCAGGCTGCGGTCTGAAGATTTTTCTCACCTGCATCATCTGCACTCCCTGCCCGCTGGCCCTGCTTTCCGGATGAGAAAACTGTCACCTCAGGGACACCATGTGTCAGAGCAAAGCCCAGGGAGAGGGACGGACGCACACAGGGACTGACTCACGAGTGGCTGGATGGGTGGACGGGCGGATGGGTGGAAGGACAGATGGATGCATGGTCACGGTGGAGTGAGGAAGGACAGGGAGGGGACAAAGGCATGACCAGCAAGGCTGGACAGTCCTTGACTTTGCTGCCAGAGCAGAGGGCTCGGCGGGGGTTGCTGGTTCCCAGCTGCAGCGCGCACAGATCTCTCCGTGGCTTGAAGGTCCCTTGCGAACGTCCCCAGCACCCCCCCCATCCCGAGCACAGGCGCTCGCGTGACTCTCCCCACACCGAAGAGTTGACATGGGGTGCACCAAGGCCAAAGGACAAAACCAGGTCATTCCGGGCCGGGACTCAGGCTCTGGGGAGAAGGTACCTTCGGGACATCCCCGAATGGGACAGAGCTGCACGGACCAGCTCATCTCCGTGACTCATGAGCGAGAGAGGGCAGGAGGAGACGAATCCGGGAGTCAGGAGGACCAGGGAGGGCTCAAACCTCAGCCCAGCCACATACTAGTGACGCGACCTTGAGCAAGTCCCCTAATCCTCTGAGGGCTTCTGTGTTTTCATCTGTAATGTGGGGTGATGAGGTCCACCTCCTGCCATGTCTGTGAGGATCAAATGAGACGGCACCGTGTGCTTGGCCCTAGCACACAGCCTGGTTTATAGCAAACCACCAACAAAGGTCAGCTCACTGTCATCGTGTTCGGTTGTCCAAAACGTATGTTGACACGAAGACTTAACAGGAATAAAATGCTAATACACTCACGTGTCGCTTAACAAGGGAGACGCATTCTGAGAAAGGTATCATGAGGGGATTTTGTCACTGTGTGAACATCCCAGAGTGCACTTACTTAAAAACCCCTGGACGGGAGAGCCCGCTCCACACCTAGGCTATGTGGTGTCGCCTTCCCAGCCTGCAAGTCTGTGCAGCTGCTACTGCGCCGAATACTGCAGGCAACTGCAACCCAGTGGTAAGTATTTGTGCATCTAAATATATCTAAACATAGAAAAGATACGCCAAAAATATGGCATTATAATCTTATGGAACCACCACTGTGTATGTGTTATGCAGTGCACACTTTGCACTAAATTTACTGCCTAAAACTATTCAAAACCAGCATTTAAGATCAGATTTAAGATCAACCAGCACTGATGGTCAGATGTCCATCAGCTGATGAACACATAAAGAAAACGTGTTATATCCATACAGTGGAATATTACTCAGCCTGAAAAAAGGAAGGAAGTGCCGATACATGCTATTATATGACACAGGTGAACCTTGGAAATGTTTTGCTAAGCGAAATAAGCCAGACACAAAAGCATCTAAATTGCACTACTCCATTTACATGCTACGTCTAGACCAGGCAGCGTCACAGGGGACAGAAAGTAGGCGAGGGGTTCCCAGGGGCTGGGGGAGCAGACACAGGGGTTATTGCTACGTGGTTAAGGGTCTCTGGGTCATGGACAGTTTTGGAGACAGATGGCGATGGCAGCCACAACATACTGTGCACGTAAGGGACGCCACTGAATCCTACGCTTAAACAGTGGTTCAAATGACAATCTTTATGTTGCATATTTTTTGCCACAATAAAAGCATTTCCAAACCAAAACGAACGAACGAAGAGGTCTTAGCAAAGGAACAATTCTTCTAATTGTTTGTCTAAAAAGAGGAAAGAGCTACATGCCTTCGTGCTGCATAAACATTAAAAACGTTCAGAGTTACAGCTACAGGAAGGTGTCTTTTGCTCTTTGAGACCTAAAATGTATTTTCAGTTTCTGAAACACGACCTGCCTGTTTTGCTTTCTGTAATTTGGGGGCAGGAGAGAGGAGCGAGAGAAAAACCAACCGGGCAAGTCACCGCCTCTGGACGACAAGCAGCCGCGGAATGGGGCTTCCTCTCTCAGACCAGGAGGTGGGCGCAGGGCTCGCTCCGGTCTGACCGGGGTTCAAGAGGGTGACCGCAGTCACCCACCACGGCCCGGGCTGGGCAAGGCCTCGCGGCCCTTCCCCCCACAGCCTCGGATGGCTTCAGAGCTGCACGAACCCCAAGCCCGGCCACCCCGCAAGGAACGGCGAGGCCACTCCCGGCTGCCCCTGGCCCAGGCCATGCCCGCCCGGGCCTCAGTCCCGAGGCCCACGTGCAGGCCAGCCACGGCCACCACACACACACGGGGGACCCAGGAGTCTTTGGAGAAAGAACGTTTCCCAAGGGCAGGTGACAGGCTTGCATTCAAGGACAGCAGGGCAGTGCCGGGGGGCAGGATGGGGGGTGTGTGTCTGTGACCCTCCGTTGGCCGGGTGACATGGCAACCCCGAGAGGCGTGACCCAGGCGAGTGCCTGGCACCCCCACGGGGACACCGTCAAGGAACCAGCGTCCGCTCGGGGGGACCGCCGGTGACTTCTGCCAATGCCTGACTGCTGCTGAAGGGCGTCCCCTTGCCCCTAATGACACTATCCCACTTAGACCCGTGGACACCAGGACGGCTTCACAGCGCAGCTTGGACAGGGACGGTTCCAGCAAGGAGCCCGGCGCCCGAGCACAGCCGCCCGCCCACGCCCGGGACCGACTGTGACGGCGCCGCGCGACATGGGCGGGTTCTGAGCGATCCGCGGGCCCAGGGTTGAACAGGTGTCACTGCGCCCCAGCCGCCGAGGGGCAGGAAGCGCCTCTGGGCTCCGCTCCCGGTTAGCCACGGGGGAGTCCTCGCCCCGGCTGCACGGCCGGCCGCACCGGGATGGCTGTGTCTGCGTCGCTTTCTTTCCTCGATCGCCATGCTGTGCCAGGGCAGGTCACTGTCCCCATTACTGAGCCACCGGGGCGTGTAAAATGCAAACCGACGTGCCCAGAAAAACACTCACTGAGACCTCGGACGATGAACAATTGGAAGGAAACTCTGCTCGGTGGGGTCGACGCACATTCCAGACTCCCATATCCCTGGTCTCCCAAGAGCTGCCTCTGGGGACAGAGCCACGACCCTCCGGCGTGTCCCCGCGCTGTCACTGCGGGGGGCGGGGAGGGGACATTTCAGCTCTCGCTCGCTGTGACAGCTATTTCCTGAGGGCCTCCCCTGTCTACGGCAGTTTATTTACTTGACCTCCAAGGACTTCAAAAATGCAAGCATGCATGGGAATGAGTGTCAATTCATTGTGCCCGACGGTCATGGTGCCTGGGGGACGACTGCGGTCGGCAGGGCAGCACCTTGCTCAGGACTTAAACCGCCGAAGGTCAGCACCCGCGTCCAACGAAGAGGACGGACTGCCTCTCTTGACTGAAAAACCCAGTGCCGGTTTCAGGTACAGCTGGATCCAGGTGCTCCAGGGACATCGTCGGGACGCTTGTCTTCCCCGAGCCTCAGCTCCGTTCCCGCCACGCCGGCTCCGCCCGAGGGGAGCCCTGTTCGCCCTGTGGCCCCAGCAGGCCCACGTCCCACCAGCTCGGGAACCCCGGTGCGAAGGGACCCCACTCCGAAAGTTCTAGGAAAGGCCTGGAATCCGTCTCGGGGGGACGCCTGGGTCACGGGGCTCATCACCAGAGCCTGGCGGTGGGGCGAGCCACCCCGAGACACAGCCTGGGAACTGGGAAGGGGGTGCCGGAAGGGACAGCAGGGGCTGCCGGCAAAGGAGAGGGCGAGTCGCAACTCAGGAAAACCAGCCATGCCGGGCACGGGCAGAGGCCACGGCCTCCCAGCCTCCGCTGCCCCCGTGGGACCACCTGACACCCTGCCGGCGCCTCTGCAGACCTGCCCCGAGGCTTGGCCGTCCCCGCTCCCGCCCCACCGCCTGCGCCGCCGAGGGCCCCTAGACTCGGGAAACAGTGCTCCCCTGTCCCTAGAGGCCCCGTCCAGAGTCCCGCCCCACCGCCTGCACGGAGGCCCCCAGACTCGGGACACAGTGCTCCCCTGTCCCTAGAGGCCCTGTCTAGAGTCCCGCCCCACCGCCTGCGCCGCCAAGGGCCCCTAGACTCAGGAAACAGTGCTCCCCTGTCCCTAGAGGTCCCGTCCAGAGTCCTGCCCCACCGCCTGTGCCACTGAGGTCCCCTAGACTCGGGAAACAGTGCTCCCCTGTCACTAGGGCCCCACACAGCTCAGCCCGCGACTGCCCGGCTCTCGGGGACTCGGCTCACACGCACCCCACCTGCGTTGCCCGCGTGACTCCCGGGCGAAGTGCTCGTCTCGCTTTGAGAGGAAGGGACCAAGGCAAGAAGAAGAAGAGACTGCCGAGCCGAGCGCGGCCGGGAAGACCAGCCGGGGCAGCGGCGCCCGGACCCGAGCTCCGCCCGACAACCGGCCACGGAGGGCGGCGACTCGCGCCAGGCTCGCGGGAAAAGCTTCATCGAGGCGGTGGGGCGGGACTCTGGACGGGGCCCTAGGGACAGAGGAGCACTGTTTCCCGAGTCTAGGGGCCTCAGCAGCGCAGGCGGTGGGGCAGGACTCTGGACGGGGCCCTAGGGACAGGGGAGCACTGTTTCCCGAGTCTGGGGGCCTCGGCGCAGGTGGTGGGGCCGGGCAAGTGGGTGCGGACGGGCGGGGGCTGGGAAGGTGGGGTCAGCTCCGAGGTGGGGGACGCGGCCCTCTGTGCCAGCCGGAGCCCGCCGCTGTCCCTGGGGTTCCAAACACGCCCCCTCCCGCCTCCTGCCTTCCAGCGTGAAGAGCCCCGCCCTTCCTGTGCATCTGTCCGTCTGTCCATCTGTCCTGCGCTGAGCGGCTGAGCCCGTCCCCTCCCCTCCCTGGGCCTGCACTGTGGCCTCCTAAGAGAACGCCTCCTGCTCGGGTCCTGTTTCCAGGGGGCGGCTGGCTGGACGGTGCATGTGTCACAGGCTCCCGCTGGGCACAGCGCTGGGTGCAGACGGTCCTCACGACCTGGTGACCTGCGAGGGGTGGGGGAGGGGCGCCAACGCAGACAGCGTCCGGGATTTCTTGGACGACAAATAGCTCCCTCTGCCCCGCACACAGGTGACAGGTCCTGGCTTAACTATGAGCCCTTATTAAGGTTCTTCCTCAACCAAGCCCGCGTGCGATCATCCGCTCACCCCTTCCCCAGTTCCATACTCTCCCTGCAGAGTACTGAACTGCTCTTTCCAGCTGCTGAGTGTCCACTGCCACCACTGTCGTGGTGACAACACCTCATTTTTCTCCCCTTTCTTCCCAGCTCACGGGTTGGGTGGGGCTGCCCCAGCTCCCCAGCGCCTACGGGGACGGGCAAAGCGGCTCTGGTCTGGCCTTCACCCCCTGGCCACAGTGACGGTTTCGAGACGAGCAAGCGACCTGACTTTGCTAAAACGAGAGTCAACCCCTCCAAGCCCTCGACCCGTCCAGAAACCAACAGAAGAGACGGCCTTTGCGTCCGTCCCCTGGGAGCTCTGAGCCCCGAGGTGTGGCGGCGTCTTGCCACTGCTCGGAGGTGGCACAACACTTAGTGGCCCCAAACATCAGCTGATTATTTCTCACGACTCCGCGGATTCACCAGGCTGGCCTGGGAGCTTCGCTCCGCATGGCTGAAGCTGAGGTCGCTCGGGTGGCTGCACTCGACTGGGAGCTTGTCTAGGACGTCTGGGCTAAGATGGCCTTGTCCTCCAGGGACTGTCCCCACGTGGCCGCTCATCACCCTACAGTCACCTTACGCTAGCCTGAGCTTCTTCACAGCTGGGTTCCAAGGGGACAAGGAGAGTCAGTTTCCTAACGCTAAAGTGGAAGGATGAGGCATTCAGTGAGGATTTGCTGTATCGTTCTAAGGCGTGTTGGCTGTCGCAGGGACAGACGTTAGCCAAAATTTTATCACTGCAAGAACAGTTCAATTTTACGAAGAACAGAACCAGCAATGCAAATTACTGAAAGAACGTCTCTACAGGAATGCTGCATTTCTGTATTACATCATGTTCCATCAAAATGAATATTTCTTTGCAAAGTAAAACTAAGCAAATAGTCCAACCATTTGGAGGAAAGCTACCTTTTTTCAAAATACCTCTTCTTCAAAAGGAAATTCCAGATGAACATTTCCCCCAGTTAGCAAAGGTCATCGACGAGCTGGGTGACATATGTGAATCATCTGAAGAATATGCAGCTGTTACAGGCCTATTAGTAATTGGAGAATGCAATGGAAGTTCCACTGACTTTGAGAGTCATGACAGCACAGTCATATTAGCATTTCAGCTTCGCCTAGTTGACATCGCCAAGGCCCCTAAAGAACTGTACTGCGTTCTCAGTAGGTGACGTTTTAAAGTCATTGTTTGATGCTAAGAAAGATCCGACTGAACTATGGAAAAATACAGTAGAATACCTTTGGCAACATGCCTGAAAAATGTTTCCTTGCTTTTCAATCACTTATTGCTGCTGATGTACATTCTCCCACCTGACCCCCATCGACACGCCCTTGAGGTCAGAAATGACTGGCACTCATCTAGAGGATCAGCTGAAACTGTGGACCTCCATGCTGCAACCAAATATTCAAATGCTTCCCAACAAAGTCATTAAAAGTTTAGTTAGCACTGTGGGAGGCCGAGGCGGGTGGATCGCTCAAGGTCAGGAGTTCGAAACCAGCCTGAGCAAGAGCGAGACTCTGTCTCTACTAAAAAAAAAAAAAAAAAAAAAAAGATAGAAATTAATTAATTGGCGAACTAAAATATATAGAAAAAATTAGCCAGGCGTGGAGGCGCCTGCCTGTAGTCCCAGCTACTCGGGAGGCTGAGGCAGGAGGATCGCTTGAGCCCAGGAGTCTGAGGTTCCTGTGAGCGAGGCTGACGCCACGGCACTCACTCTAGCCTGGGCAACAGAGTGAGACTCTGTCTCAAAAAAAAAAAAAAAAAAAAAAAGTTTAGTTAATTTTAAAGTTAACAAATAGTTTTCATTTTTTGAAATTATTAAGCACGTAGTAGTTAGATGTTTACACAATAGTGTAAATTTTTAAGCTATCTCTAATTACAGTTTCTCGAATGCGGCCTTACTTGATTACAGCTAAATCAACCTGCCCTCCCAACGCAGAAAGGTCCCCGCCCCTGGTCCAGGCCCTGCCATGTGTCCTCTCATTTAAAAACCCTGCCGGACAGGTATCGCTTTTTCTGTCGGCCAAAGTAGGTAATTTTACGTCATTCTGCTTAAAGTCCACGGCCTCCTTCTGCCTCCAGAGTGTGTGCGCCCACGACCTCGGACCTCTCGACGCCCTGGCTTCCTCATCTGCTCGCCGAGGCTGCCAGGCCTCCGGCACTCTGCGGGCGGGGCAGGACCACCCGCTGACCTGCCCTTGTGAGCACCGGCGAGACACGGAGCACAAGGCGCGCTGTGCACTGTCGCACGCCGAAGGCGCGCAGCTGGCGGCACACGGGGACCCTGGGGTGCCAGCACCCCGAGAGCCGGGCCTGCGAGCTGCTGAGGCCACAGGAGGCCCAGAGACGGGAGTGGCTCCAGGAGCCGGAAACAGACCCTGTCTGAAGGGGGCACACAGCGCAAGGGGGCTGAGAAACGGGGTCCCGAGTGCCCCCCGGGCCAGAGTTGCCAGCCCCTTCTGGCGATGGCACCCCGCCGAGTGGCGCTTAGGCCAGTCCAGTCCTGCAGCAGGAACGGGGCCCGGTGCAAGGAGCCTCGCCCGGAGGTTTGCCGACGGCGTCCTGGCACTGCCAGGAGACCGCAGGGCAAGGAGGGGACGGCCGGTGGGGCAAGCGCCAGCGCCCTGGGCGGCTTTGCTCCTCCAGTACAGCGCTCAGGACACTCTGACGTGGAGATTGTCCCCGGGGGTCTCGTCTGCCCCAGGCTGTCCCTGGCTCTGGGGCCACCAGCAAGGAGCCCTGACAGAGCATGGGCCTTCAACGTGTAAGCCTGCCCGGAGGGGCCGTTCACTGCCGTCCCCACGAGGCCGTCCCTCGGGGCTGGGGGCACGGCGCAGCTGCTGGGGTGTTCGGGCAGTGCGGCGTCTCCAGTCCGCCTGCCACCTCGAGGGAGGGCCACACAGAGAGGGGCGCAGCGTGGAAAGCCCACTGGGGGCTCAGGTGCCCACGCCGAGCCCGGGCCGTCCGTCGGGGCCAGTCCCCGACGCACCACCGAGACCAGTGCAGGCGCGGCCAGGGACCCCCGTCCCCACGAGGAGGTCCAGGCCTGCTCGGGGGCCGCAGCACCGGAAGGTCTCGCGCTTCGGGACCGCAGAGCCGAGCCCCGGCCCCCACGGCACGGGCCTGTTCCAGGGGCGCCCCGTGGCCCAGCGGGGCTGCGCCTCTTTCCCAAAGGTGCCGACTGGTTCCTCGGAGGCTCCGGGAGGGCTGGGATGGCCCGAAGGCGTCCTGAGGACACGGGGCAGCGGGTGCCGGACTGTGGGGTTGGAGGGTGCACATCCGGGCAGGTGTGAGCTTTCCACGGCCACGGCTCTCCTGCCTGGGCCCCTCCCGGGCCAGTTTGAGGGTTTCCCACGGGGCCCTGCACGGGGCGTGACGGTCAAGGCCGGCCCTGCATGGTGGCCGCGTGAGCCCGTTCCCACGCCGTCGGAGCCCCTGCTCCTGCGACACTCTGCAGACACTCGCGGCCCCTCCGGACTGTGACAGCACCGGAGGCCGATACGACTGCCGTGGGTAGGGGGAGGGGTCCCACGCACGGGCGGGGGTGGGGTGGGAGGCACGCTCCAGACCACGCACGCCCCACCTCCAGACTCCTCTGCGAGCCACCAGGGTTCCCGAGAGGTCCCCACCCCGCCTCACCCGCATGCAGCAGGGCCGCCCTTGTCGGCGCGAGGCCCGGGCTCACGTGCACGGGCTGCAGAAGACAGGGTTCCGGGGCTCGGAGTCGGAAGTGCACTGGCCTGGGCCACGGCTCTGGCCCTCGCAGATGGGGACACTGAGGCCCAGGAGGGGCAGGTGAAGGGCAAGGGACCTTTTTGAGTCACACACGCAGCATCAGCAACGAGGAGAGGAATGGTGCCTGCAGACGCCTTGAGCAGGGGCAGGGGTGCAGGGGAGTCCTGGGAGGGGACCCGGGGCAGGGGCAGGGCGTGGGCTTGCCCTTCCCTATGGGCATGTGGCCCCGGGCGGGCCCCTGTCCCATGTGGTGACAGCTCTGTAGCACGGGCAGCCTGAGGGGCTGCTGTGGGGAGCAAATGGACGGTTCTCGGGCAGCACCGGTCACACTGGGAGGTCAGGGCGGGAGCCTTTGTCATGACAACTGTGAGCAGTAAAATACGCACGGTACGGAATCCACCGCCCTAACCAGCTGTGTGCGCAGCTCGGTGGCATCAGGCACATTCACGCTGTCCTGCAGCCGGCACCACCACCCACCTCCACAACGCCTTAAACCGAACCTCTGTCCCCAAGAAACCCTGACTCCCCGTCTCCCCTCCCCTTGGCCCCTGGCAGCCACCGTCCTACTCTTCATCTCTGTGACTTGACTCCTCCAGGCACCTGGCGCGGATCGCACAGGATCTATCTTTCGTGGCCCGCTTGTTTCACTGAGCGTAACGTCCTCAGGGTTCATGTCCCTGCTGCGGCATGTGACAGAGGTCCCCGCCCTTTAGGTGGGAATCACGTTCCATGGGGTGGATGTGCCACGTGGCACTGACCCATCCATCTGTACGACGGTGATCGCCACCGGGAGGGCAGAGGCCCTGGAGGTGAGACGCTCCTCCTGTCCTCTCTCGGAGGAGGGGTCCCGAGGACTTGGGACTGTCGGCGCGCTCGGTCCACGTCCACGCGGTCCACTCACAGGCGCGGCTCTCACGGAGACGCGCACACTCGAGGGTGTGCTTGGGGCCACGCTGTTCTCCCTGTCCATGCTGAGGAGCCCCCCTGTTTTCTTCGGTTTGTTACGGACTCACCCTTTTATGAGTGTATTTTGTAAGATACACTAAAACGATGTAGCAAAAAAGTGAAACTTAAAAAAAAAAATAAAATAAAATAAACGTACTGGCCCATTTTTTAAAGCTTTTTAAATTCAGCCGACCTAAAACGACTAAAGTGCCATAAAAGTTCCCCAACACTCTCCATTTCTATTCTAATCTTGTTACAGACCAGTAACAAACAGTCCAAGCAAGGCCCAGCGCCTAGCTGCAAACCACATTTTGAGTCGCATGGCCTGGAGCGTTTCTTTAGCAGCAAAGTTAAACGATGAAGCGACCATCAGTAAGGTAGTTGCTAAATCCACTCTGGTATAGCCACGTTATGGTTTGCAACAAAAAAACAATGAAGCACTCGAGTTAGCAATTCCGCTCCTAGGTATCTACCCAGGAGAAACGAAAACACATGTTCCCACGCAAACTTCCCTAAGAATGTTCACGGGAGCACCACTCGTAACAGCCAAACAGTGGGAACCCAAATGTCCATCAGCCACTGAACAGGTGAACCCACGGTGGCATATCCGCAGGATGTGACACTCTGTGGCCACAGCAGGGAACGCAGTTCCGACACATGTAGGATCCGGATGAGTCTCGACAATATGGTGCTAAGTAAAAGAAGCCAGAAGCAAAATGACAGTGTGTGATTCCATTTATGAGAAATGTGCAGCACAGGGGGATCCATAGAGACAGGAAGTAGATCCGTGGCTGCCAAGGGCTGGGACAGAAGGGGCATTGGGGGTGACAGCAAAGGTACAGGGTTTCCGTGGGGGGCAATGCAAATGTTCTGAAAATGGCTGTAGGGACGATTGCACAACTCTGTGTATAGACTAAAAAAATCAATGAAGTGTATACTTTAAATAGATGAATTCTGTTGCATGTGACTTATATCCTAATAAAACTGTTATAAAAATGAGGAAGCAGAGTCCTACAGCTTTTAAAACCCTTGAATTAATTACTAATTAATTAATTGTTAAATAAATAATTAATTATTTAAAACCTAAAAAGAAAATCCTAGTCCTGGATGTTTTCACCAGTGAATTCTTTCAAACATTTCAAGAAAAAAAAAAAAAAAAAAGCAACGCTAAATCTCACCCAAATTCTTCCACAAAAACAGAAACGGGGGGTAACATTTCTCAGCTTGTTACAGGAGACCAGCACAACCTTGACACCAAAACGTGACAGCAGAAGAAAGGACGTGAGGCCGTCCCTCTGTCAAGGCTCATGCAGATCCCTAAACAAAATGTTAGCAAATTGAATCCAGCAACATGTTAAAATAATATATCCCATCCGACTGGGGTTTATTCCAGGAATGCAAGGGTGGATATCGTTCTAAAATCAATCAACGTAATTCACTGTTTTGACAGCAAAAAGAGAGAAATACCGTATGATCGTCTTATAAAAACAGAAGCATCATTTGACACATTTTTAACACCCAATCATCGCTTTTTAAAAAAGCCTCTTAATGTCCCCTCCGAGTTCGGCTATGAAGCCAGGAGCTGCCTGCCGTCGCCGATGCTACTCACTACTGAAGGTCTCTTGCCAAAGCGCCGTGTCAAGTGAAAAAGACAAAAGCCACAAGGATTGGAAAGGAGCAAATAAAACTCTAATTATTTATGGGTGAGCTGATGATAGAAAATACACGGAAAATCTAAAACCATTAGAATTAACAAGTCAATGTGGCCAGGTCACCGGATAGAAAAGCAACAAGAAAAATCATCAGCAACAAACGGAAAGCAAATTTAAAAAATACTCTCACGTAAAATAGCCTCGAATGACACCAAATTCCTAGGAACAAATCTAGTAAAAAACGCGCAAGATCTCTACACGCAAAACTATAAAACATTATCAAATAAAATTAAAGAAGCCTCAAATGCAAGGAGCGATATGCACTGGGTTCATGAATTAGAGACCTCAAGATCGCAAAGATGGCACATGGCGCTAAATTAATCTGCATTTGATGAGTTACATTCAAAACCTCTGCAGGGGTTTTTATGCGACAGAGTCTCGCTCTGTCACCCGGGCTAGAGTGAGAGCCGTGGCGTCAGCCTAGCTCACAGCAACCTCAAACTCCTGGGCTCAAGCGATCCTCCTGCCTCAGCCTCCCGAGTAGCTGGGACTCCAGACATGTGCCACCAAGCCCGGCTAATTTTTTCTATATATTTTAGTTCGCCAATTAATTAATTTCTATCTTTTTTTTTTTTTTTTTTTTTAGTAGAGACGAGGTCTTGACCTAGCTACCCTCCTTCCTTCCTCCCTCTCCTNCCTTTTTTCCCTCCCCCCCCCCCCCCCCCCGCCTTTCTTTCTTTCCGATATTGGCAAACATTATAAAACTTACAGGGAAACGCAGACGCCCAAGAACAGCCAAGGCAGTTCTGAAGATCAAAATTCTACTGGATGTCGAGCTTTGGTGATGAAAATAACGCGGTATGGGCACACGGATAGGCAACAATAGAACGACGAGTCCAGAAACAGAGCTGCAAAGCCACCAGAGTGACGAAAAGGACAAAGGAAAATGCAAGTGTTGGAGACGCAGGGCGACTGGAGTTCTCGTACGTGCTCGGTGCGACGATCGCCCTTTGGAAACGATCTGGCTCTCCTTGCCAAACGTAACGCGGGCGTGCCCATGCCACCGCTCTGCTGCACCGTATAAGCACGACGGAGCGCATGGATGTGTTCGCCAACGGCTACCGAAGCTCGCTCACAGCAGGTCTATCGACGGCAGACAAAAACTGGGTGCCACCCAAATGCCCCGCGTGAGCGCGACAAATAAATACACGAGAGACCCTCGGCGGCGGGCAGCAACCTGGGCGCATCTTACCAACACGATGCTGAACTACAAAGTGAGTCTGTCGGGGGAGAAATCAGGACCCTGGCCACCCCGGGGCAGGTGGGAGTCTCTGGGGGTCAGGTCGGGTGCCGCGTCGCGACCTGGACACAGGTGTGTTCTGTTTGTGGAAACTCATCGCGCGGCAAACTTACGTGCTATTGCCTATGGTCACTTATGTTTTAATAAAAAGTGAACAAAATAGTACGGCAGACGCCAGAGGAACTGCCGTGCTGATATCACAGTGACAGCAGCTAGCGATGGGTGGCGGAGCCACAGGACAGTAACGTGTGCCTGTCCACTGCCGTTCTGCCCCTCCCAAGGAAGGGCCTGCGCTGGTCACTGCGGCTGTCACTGTGCCTGTCACTGTGGCTGCCACTGCGGCTGTCACTGTGCCTGTCACTGCGGCTGTCACTGCGGCTGCCACTGCGGCTGTCACTGCGGCTGTCACTGGGGATGTCACTGCGGCTGTCACTGTGGCTGTCACTGCGCCTGTCATTGCGCCTGTCACTGCGGCTGCCACTGTGGCTGCCACTGCGGCTGTCACTGTGCCTGTCACTGTGGCTGTCACTGTGGCTGTCACTGCGGCTGTTACTGTGGCTGTCACTGCGGCTGTCACTGCGGCTGTCACTGTGCCTGTCACTGTGGCTGTCACTGTGGCTGTCACTGCGGCTGTCACTGGGGCTGTCACTGGGGCTGTCACTGCGGCTGTCACTGTGGCTGTCACTGCGCCTGTCATTGCGCCTATCACTGTGGCTGCCACTGTGGCTGTCACTGCGCCTGTCACTGTGCCTGCCAATGCGCCTGCCACTGCGGCTGTCACTGTGCCTGCCACTGTGGCTGTCACTGTGCCTGTCACTGTGGCTGTCACTGCGGCTGTCACTGTGCCTGTCACTGCGGCTGTCACTGCGGCTGTCAATGGGGCTGTCAGTGTGGCTGACGGGGAGAACGCACAGAGCCCAGAGTCGGAAGCGGCTGGAACGAAACCAGGAGACTTTCGCACTGGAGACAGAGGCTGAAAACCACCGGTGTGGAAAGAGACGTGGACAAGGTCCAGGACGGCCGTGGACCTGAGCGGAAGAGCAGAGCGCTGGCGCGGGAAAAGGCGGATGGAGGGGGCGCCGGGGGAGACATTCCCGCTGCTGCCTCCGGCTTTCTGGCACAAATTCAGTTGCGTCTGCGCCGGAGCACGGCCTGTGGGGCCTGGTCCCTGTAGGTGGGGCTGCCCAGCGGGACCCGCGACTGCGGAGTCAAAACAGGTTTTCAAAGTGCGTTATATGCCACGCGTTATTTTATTTCTGTGACAATGGCAACGCGAGTTTGTGCCGAAGCACAGAACGCGGTCCGACCGAGAGCGGACTGAACCGGCCGGGCCATTAGCGCCCAGGGCACGAGATCGGATGTGGGATGGGAGACCGTGTTTTCAGCTCCATAGCTATGGGTTTTTGACGGGGTAGAAAGTGAGATGGTTTTAAGAAGCATGGTTGCTTTATGATAATGTTTTTTAGAAAATACAAGGCGGCCAGGCTGCCCAGAAGACCGGAGTCGGAGGGGACTCTGAGGAAGGGGCGGCGGCCTGTTCCGGGAGGGCGATGCCCCCCGCCCTCGTCCAGCCCTGGGGAGCCCACGACCAGCCCAGCGAGCCCGCCAGGCCTTCCGGCCACCAGCTCCCACCTCGGTGCACAGGTGGCATGAGGGTCGGGTCGCTGCCCTGGCGGGGGTGGGCCGACACTAGCACACCTGGGTGCCAAGTCCCTCACCCTCCTCCATCGCCTCTCGCCAAACAACCTGCCCCGAGAAAGCAGCCCCGGCCGGGCGGCCTATCAACAGCGGGGCGTGTTGCTCACAGCTCTGGAGCGGCGAAGGCCGAGCCCAGCCGGGAGCCGGCCTGCTTCCCGCACGCACGCGCGCGTCTCTGGGCCCGGCCCGCCGTGAGGGCTGCGCCTGCCGCCGCGCATCCTGGGCCTGCCGGTTCCTGCAAATAAACATCTCTGTCCTCCCGGCCTCCCTGCCCACGCGCACACAGACACACACGTGCCTGCACACACACACACACACGCACGCACACACACACGTGCCTGCACACACACACACACACACGCACGCACACACACAGACACATGTGCCTGCACACACACACACGCCTGCACATACACACATGCCTGCACACAGAAACACACACACGCACACACGCACAGACACACACATGCCTGCACAGACACCTGCACACACACATGCCTGCACAGACACCTGCACACACATGCACGCACAGACACACACGCACACACACATGCCTGCACACACGCCTACACACACATGCCTGCACACACACATGCCTGCACGCACACACACACAGACACACACATGCAGACACACACGCACACAGACACACACAGGCACACACATGCCTGCACACAGACACACATGCAGACACACACGCAGACACACATGCAGACACACGCACATAGACACAGGCAGACACACACACAGGCACACACATGCCTGCACACAGACACACACGCACACAGGCACACACACGCACACAGACACACATGTAGACACACAGACACACACACACACACACACGCAGACACGAGCACGCGCGCGCACACACTCTACCGGCTCTGTCTCTCCGGAGATCCCGGCCACGGGGCCGGGGCAGCGAGGTCTGCGGGCTGCGGCCAGGCAGGAGGCGAGCGCAGCGCCACCACGTCCCCGTGGCCGGCGGCCCCGCACCTGAGCAGCCGGAGCCGACACAGGGACAGACGCCCCTCGGCCGGGCCCTGTGCCTTTGTTGGGTCATTTAATCCAGAGGCCGGCTGAGCGTCTCCTATCGGACGTGCCCTGGTCACATCAAAGGAACAGATTCGGACAGACGCCTAATCTCCCCTGTCCTGGCCCCGTCCCCGGGACAGCAACTGCTCCAAGGGGTTGCCCAAGTCACGCGTCTGGGTGTCACCCCAAAACCGGGAGTTGTCCCAGCGTCTCTCCCTCGGTCCACTCCACGTGGTGCCCACGTGGCCTCTAGAACACACGGCAACCCCTCCCCCCCTCACTCACACGAGGGACACCCCGTGGGCGCTCCAGCCGGACGCCCACGACGGCCCCTGCCGGGCCCCGCGCCCCTCCCAGGCTCTCCGGCAAGGCCATTCTCCGGGTGGCACCAGCCTGAGCTTTCCGACCACAAACCGGACGACGCCACTTCTCTGTCTGCAACCCAGCGAGGATTTCCCGCTGCTCCTTGGACAAAATACACGCTCCTCCAAGTGCAGGGGGCCACATGGGCCACACGGGCAGCCCGTGTCTCCCGCACGGTCCTCCTGCCACGCCCCCGGGCCAGCTCCAGATGCTGCCCCCCTCCCCCCGCCCCCCGAGGACACCCAACCTCCTGGCTGCCCGTGAGGAACTCGTCGTTCTTGGGGCCTCGGTTCCTCTTGGATGTCTGGCTCTTCCTGGTCTGCAGCTCTCAGCCCCTGTCCCCTCCTTCGAGAGGCCTTCCCGACCTCCCTTTCCAAAACCAAGACTGCAGCCCCAGCACCCGCCCCCCTTAACCTTATTGAGTGAAGGATGACTAACAAATGACTACTAAGTTCGGGATGGTCATGCCGTTATTAAGTGGGAGTTAAGCGGAGTTCAGAGAAGTTAAGCAACGCTTCTAAGGCCGCACAGCTCTAACTGACAGGTCTGGGATGGGAGTCCAGGTCTGTCTTATTCCAGATGTGATTTCTCTATCACTCTCCTCTGGCTTCTTTATAAGCCAGTATCTACAGGGCACTTTTCAGCTTAAAAGATCTCTTAGAAATACAGCGCGTATTAAATGGAAGCATTTTAGGGGCATCTGTGATATGCCAGGTGCTCTTCCAGGTGGACTGTGCACTTAGTCCGACAGAGGCTGCCTTCCTAGGAGACCAGGACAGTAGCCCCTGGGCAGAGCCCGGGTGTCCTGTCTGCCACACACCTGCGTAGTTCTGCGACCAGCTCAGGGCCACAAACAGAACTCTTGTCTCTTATTTTTTTTGGTTGAATACATTTTAGCTGTTTTGTGGGGTTTTTTTTTTCCTGATTATGGTGGTAATACACGCTCATCGTAAGCAAATTCAGAAAACACAGAAAAGAAAAAAATGAGGGGCAATTATAATCTAATCACCCAGTGAAAATCACTGATCACACTGTGATATTATTTTGCTTTATAATCAGTTTTCTCTCCGAGACAGAAATATTGTGGCTGTCTCCCATAAATGGCTATGAATTTTATTTCTGGTGTTCCTGCCATTGTAAATAATGCTCTGATAAATATCATTTATGGACAGTCTCCTTTGCACTGTTTCTTGAACCTAGGAGTGGAAATGTTAAGAGAAAGAATTCGTACTTTTAAAATTTTCATATTCATATGCCAAAATGCCCTCCCCAAAGACTAAAACGATTTAAGTTTTACCAGTTTGAGAGTTGAACACTGATTTCATGTTACTGTGTATTTTCTCAATTTTTCATGACGTGGGCCATCTTTTCAAGTGTCCAGAACAGGGACTCGATGGAAGGAATGCTCTGTAAGGACTCATTGAAGGAAAGTGCCACCATTTGTCCTTTTTCCTATGCGGATTCCATTCATAGCGTTTGCCCATTCTTCTAGAGTATGTTCCTCACTCTTCTGCAAGACCACTTTATATCTCATGAGTATTAACCATCTATTTGTTATCCGTGTTGAAGAACTTTTTTCAGTTTGTCATTTATCTTCAGACTTTGTTAAGGTGGAATTTTCTTTCTGCATAGAAAACTTAAACTTGTAAACTTAAAATGTTCAAGAAAATGTTTTGCTCTGTGGCAAGGTTTTCCAAGCTGGGCACTGCTAACATTTTGGGCCGGACACGATTCTTCGTGGTGGGGGCACTATACCTGGCCTCACCTCCTGGATGCCAGTGGTCCCTCCCCCAAAATCGTGACAAATCAGAGATGTCTCCAGACCCTGCCAAATGACCTCCTGGGGGGCACAATGGTCCCTGACTGAGAAGCGCTGCTTTAGGGTGTCTGACTTCAGGGGCCATGCTTATAAATCCCATTTCTACCTCATGGTGTTAAAAAGTGCCCTATTATATTTTTGTCTCGCCATCCACAGTTTTAGTTTTTACATTTAAATCTCCAATCCCTATGGAACATACTTCGGCACAAGAAGCGAGGTGAGAAGTCAGACATTGGGACTGCACTTGTCACCGGAAAAGGCAGCTTCCGCGTGTGCTGGGTTGGGACCAGGAGGAAGGGGACAGGTGCGAGGGCCAGGGGCCAGGGGTTCCCCGCCACCACCGAGCCGGACGGCGCTCGACAGATGCTGAGTGGGAAACGCAGCTCTTCTGGGAACGTGCTTTCCAATGAGCATTTTACCTATCACGGAATCACTTAACCTCCCAGCAATTCTAAGGGGTCTTCCATTTTAGTAGCAAAACATCACAGTGGGTGGTTAACTTTGTGTGTCAGCGCCCTTGGTTTGAATTTCTGTATGCTTTCTAGTAAATTTTTTTAAAATATACATTAATTATCCTGTTCTTTTAAATTCCTGCTGGATTTCTATAGAATTTGGTGAATATAGTGGGCTCCCTCTGGTGGTCACGAGAAAATCTCCAAATCTCAACGGTTAGTACACAGTTAAACTTGAACATCTTTATTTATAGGACATAGGCCTTTCTATAATTAATAGAGTCAGAGTGGCTAGACTATGCTTTAAGAGGAAAACGTCTAATTATTTCTTTCCTTTCATCAGTGTGTCTCAGAAACTGGTTCGTAAGGCCCACTGCCCAAAACCACGCTTCCAGATCGTCCCTCTTTGGGGGTGTCCTGTTTCTGGCCAGGGCACCGGCGTCCCAGGCTTGGGGCTGCAGTCTCCTCTGCCCGCCCATGCCCATCCGCCCGGTCATGAGTCTGTGCACCCGGCGCCTGTCGCAGCTGTTCCTGGCTATCAGTCCTCACGATGGTTCCTGGCTGTCCCAGGCTGGGGGTGTCCAGCCTAGCGCCCCTCAGGGGGCCCCTCTGTTGGAGCCAAATCCCTGATCCAGCCTGGCCCCCGTTTGGTTTCTGGAGTCCTGCTCTTAACACCCAATTCTATTCAGACACCTTCAACTGTGTCCCACACCCGACTCACCCTCGCCTCCCCATGCCACCTTCCGAGCAAACAAAACCGGAAGAGCACGTTCGTAGCTCTGGCTTGGGAGATGCAAAAGGCATTATGTGTAACCAAAATGTCTGTACCCCCACAATATTCTGAAATTTGAAAAAATAAAAACCAAAATCTCACTGCCATGGGGTGCTCCATTTGCCTGTGCTTGCAACGTCAGGTCTCATGGAACGTGTCCCCCACTCAGCTGGCTGACGTGCCAACCCGTCTTCAAAGCCCCAACCAGCTGTGAGGCTCCCCAGGAGGGACCACCCAGACCCTCCTGACCTGGAGTGACCTCTCCCTCCTTTTAAGTTCTGTAGGACTTTTCTCCTTAGGACTCATCCTAGTCTCAATTCGTCGGGGTTCTTGCATCTGTCCCACCTTCCTCTAACAGCCGGGGGTCCACGACTGTCTCTTGCAATCGCAGTCAGTAGCTCCGCAGCTGCCACGGGACAGCCACCAAAACAGGGCGGGGACACGTAAAGTATCTACTCCCCCTTGGTGGAGTCTGACACAGTAAGAGAGTAACCGCCTTACAGGACACTCAGTTTTGCCAGGAACTCAAGTCCACGGGGTTTAACACTTTGAAAATATATATATATACCATTTTTAGAAACCTTACAAATAAAAAAATAATTCAAAAGAGGATAACAATCTCTTGCTTCAAAGCACTGAGAGAGCATGTGCCCTTCACGGAGCTCTTTCCCTAAGCCAACGGGCTGCGTGTGAGCAACTTTTACTACTTCTGTTCCGCTCTGTAACATTTTCCATAAACTATCAATGAAATGTATCGGGTTCTGTCTGGCAGCTTTTGTCTATCGAAGCTTTAGTCTGTCACTTCCACGCAAGTAGAGTTTCACTCCTGTCTGCAAACTTCTGAACGTCTTCAGAGCAGGGAATTTCTGACTCGGATTAATCTGTTTAATTTCTGGAAAAATCACCCTGTGTTGCAAGCGGAGTGTGCATCATTTGGAAACCACACACAACGTCTCTGGAATATGATGCAAGGACACAAAAAGACACAAAAAGAAAATGAAGAGGGTGACCAGTTTTCTAGAAAGTTCCTAATGACGTCTGGGGCCGTTTGAGCCGGGTTGGGACGGGGTGAAGGGCAGGAGGAGCCCCAGGCCCTGCAGGAGGAGAGCTCGTGAGCGCCCCACTTTCTCCCCTTTTCTGCTTCTCTCACTCTCGTGTTGCTAGGATTTTCTCACCCATGTCCCAGGGGAACATGCCAGAAAAGTCTGCCAAGCCTTTGTTCTTTCCCTCCAGAATATTCCCAGCCAACCTCCGACTCCATATCTCTTCTCCCTTCCTCTCCGGCAGCCCCGACTGATGGCCGGGGACCTGAGTTCACAGCTGGCTCTGGGGAGGCAGCGCCAGGCCTGGCTCTGGCTGTCCCCGCGTGGCCATCCCACGGAACGGGCACGGCTGAGACCCACTTGAGACGTGAAAAACTGAGCCACACGGAGGCCGAGTAACCGGCTGAGGCCACAGAGCTGGGACACGGCTGAGAATTCAAACCGGGCGGTCTGGGGCCACAGTCGGTGAGCTTCCCCCTGGGCCACGCTGCTTCTTGGTGGCTCGAAGTGGATCCAATCCTCTGGGCAAACCCGAATCTGGCTACAGTCCTCAGCCGAGGACCAACAACCGGGCCTGGCTGGCCAGCTGTCCCCGGAGCAGGACTGAAACGGTTGCTTATTGTTTGTGCCACCCCCCTACACCCGTTTTCTCTTCTTCTGGGAAGAGCACCCCGATTTTCCACGGGGGAGCCACCCTTCCCCACGCCACATGGTTCTGGTATTACCAACCCTTGCCCACACCGGTCTCCACTAGCTCCCAGAATGGTCACGTGACCCGAGCATGTCACATGACCTGAAAGTGGCCACAAGATCCAGACCCAGCCAACCAATGGCTTGATGGGCCCCTGCCCCGAGCCGAGCACGCCAGCCAGGGTCAGCTCTGAGACTTTTCTCTTTTTTAATCACCGTAAAATACACATCACATAAAACTGACCGTGTTAACCATTTTAAAGCGCAGAGTTCCACGATATTTAATACATTCACTGTGTTGCACAAACATCACCAACAGCCGTTTGTTCCCAGAACTTTCCGTCTTTCCAAACAGAAACTCTGTGCTCACTGAACAATGACTCCCGGGTCCAGGTACTGCGGCTGCCACAAAACTGCCACAGACCGGGCAGCTTAAACAACAGAAATTTGTTTTCTCATGCTTCTAGAAAACAGAAGGCCAAGACCAAGGTGTTAGCAGGTTGGTTTTTTCTAAGGTCCTTGGCTTGCAGATGCCGTCTTCTCCCTGTGCCCTCATGTGGCCCTCCTCCTGCGAGCCCAAACCTCCTCCTATGAGGACACCAGTCACACTGGGCTGACCCCAGTGGCCTCATTTTACCTTAGCTACCTACTTCCAAACATAGTCACTTTCTGAGGCACTGGGGGTTAGGGCTTCCAGACATAAATTTGGGGGGAGGGACATAGCTCAACCCATGACACCCCTCCCTCCCTCCCCAGTTCCGGGACTTTCGAGAAAGAGGAATCTTCTGGGGCAGCTGGGCAGGTGCAATCGACCCCGCAGCTCCTGGCGCCACCTTCCCCAGCAGAGATCAGCCCCAAAGAACGACTATCTGAAAATGAGGCAGCCAAGAGCTGAGGGAGAGTGAGCCCCTGAGCCCGGACACAGCTAAAGCCAGCCCTGCCTCAGGCCCTTCCATCCCCAGGGAAATGAGCTAACAAATGTCCTTTTTTGCTTTATTAATGAAGGACAGTCAGGCCTTTTTTTTTTTGAGACAGAGTCTCACTCGGTTGCCCAGGCTAGAGTGAGTGCCGTGGCGTCAGCCTCGCTCACAGCAACCTCAAACTCCTGGGCTCAAGCAATCCTCCTGCCTCAGCCTCCTGAGTAGCTGGGACTACAGGCATGCGCCACCATGCCCGGCTAATTTTTTCTATATATATTAGTTGGCCAATTAATTTCTTTCTATTTATAGTAGAGACGGGGTCTCGCTCTTGCTCAGGCTGGTTTTGAACTCCTGACCTCGAGCGATCCGCCCGCCTCAGCCTCCCAGAGTGCTGGGATTACAGGACTGTCGGGCCTTCATGAGTGCTCCAGTGTGTGTAATTCAAAGGTGGCTTAAAGCAAAGGCCTCCTACCCCGGAGTCCCGTGACTGCAGGACACGCAGGGTGGGACCGCAAGGCTGCTATTTACGTGGCGGAGTCAAGATGCAACCCCAGGCCTCGGGCGGCTCCCGTGTCACGACTGTGCACAGCACAGCGGACGCTGGGCCGTGCTGGCGTCACCTACGGAGCCGGCGCCAGGGCCCGCCTGGGCCACAGAGCTCCCGGCAGCATTCTGTGACCCCCGGGACTGCAGCGGTGCCAACGACAGACAGAGCCCAGGACAGGCAGAGAGCGACGAGTCGCATGTGGCAGGCCTGCCTTCCTCCCAGCACAGGAAGGACGCGGCACATCCGTGCAAACACGGGACGGGAACAGCCGGAACGTCCTTCGGAAGGACTGAGCAAGGACATCAGGCGACAGCCCGGTGGCCCGCAGGATTCCATCGCTGAGCCACAACGAGCAGCCCCTGCGCTCCGATTCAGGGCCCGAGCGGAGCACGGCACGGAGGAAGCCGGGCGGAGAAGCAGCACCCGGGGAACGGACGAAAGGGAGGAACTGCCCGCCCTCGGGGACGCCACCGCCTCTGCAGCCGGGCTGGCCAGTGCCACAGCCACTCGCCGCGACTTACGATGAAATGAGCTAAAATAAAATAAAACGTAAAAACTCAGTTCCTCGGTCTCACCAGCCACATCTCAGGGTTGGCCGACGGTTACGCGTGGCCAGTAGAGGCCACAGTCCTGGACGACGCAGGCCCGGAAGGTTCTGCCAGGCAGCACTGGCTCTCGAGGGACAGGGCAGACTGGAAAAGGGCCCTCGGAAAGGGGAGCCGGAGAACCAGGGCAGGGGAATCGTTTTTCACGGATCTTTCATGGCTGAGCTCAACCGTAGAATCCTCTCCCGCTGGGCCCCAGACACTGAATTTTCACACCGTGGACCCACCTTGGCAGCAATCTCGGGGCCTCTCCCAGCCCCGGGACACTCGTGATCAGGGACTCTGGTTTCCGGACCAGCTGCGGGGGTCTGGGAAACGGGGCGGCTTGGCCAGTGGAAGGCATGACACTAAGGGGACAGGAGACACTGCGTTCGGCCCCCGTGTTCTCGGAACCAGTCACACGTCACTTCGTTTTGCTGTCGCCTTCCCTGCACGTCGGGAAGTCTGAGCTGCACGGTGCTTTGCCAGGCGCTCGCTGGTACTGGGTGCCACCCTGAGAGCGTCATTCGAACCCTGGACACACCAGGTTACAGACCACACCCCGAAACTCCCAATCGCAGTCTATACAAGGCTCCCCTGGGGACAACTGGAAGACCCGCTACGAATGTGGCTCTGAGCCACATGGATTATAGGAATCATGCATAGCCATCCTGGTCCACACCAGCAAACGCCAAGAGCGACGTGACAACTTGAATAATTCAGACCAATTTTTCTGTTCCCTTCCTGTGCCTCCACCAAAAGAAAACCAAAAGCTTATTACGCCCACCAGATTATTTATCTATTTTCCACATGTCCAGCGCAGAGAGCTCTGGTGCAACGCTGGCCCCGAGCGCGTGGGAGTCCCATGGGAGCACACCTGTGGGACCGCCACACCTTTCCTGCCATGCACCCTTTATTCCAAGTCATCTCTGATGGAGTCTTTGTTCCACCACCAACCGAACCACAGTACTTCTTTTTACTGAGTGAGACTCAGACGGGAGCCTGCCAGGCCCAGGACAGCCCACAAGGCACCAGAGCCTGAGCCTGTGCGTGTTGGTGGCAATTTTGAACGAACAGCCCAGAGAAGGACCAGACCTAAGGAAGTCTGGAGCCAGCCAGGCATGAACCCGTCACTTACCCGGGGGGCAGACACATTCAGATGGCGCTTCCCGAACAGTCCGGAGCTTGGCTAGTCCGTCCAACTTCTGAGCCGGGAAGAAAAGGAAAGGAAAAAAACAAAAAAACAAAAATGAGAATGAGTTTCAGGGCAGGGAGGGGTACAAGTGGAAAAATCAGCAAGAACAGATGTATCTAAAAGATCTACCCTGATGATGGTGTTTTCAAGAACATTTCATAAAGGATCCTTAAATTCGACAGGCAATTTTAGAATAAGAGGTAAAACAAAAACAAAACACCGAGCAGTTACCGACCGGGGAGTCCTTGAGGAAAAGGTGGCCTGTCTCTGCTCTGTTACGTTTTCAAATAGGATACCAAGAGTTAAAAACAACAGAAACGGGCATCTTGCAAATTAAGAAAACCCCAGGGGCAGGCCTGGGAGGTGATAATCAGAACTGGGCCCTGGGGGCAGCTTCCCCACCCAAAGCCACCCCACCTGCACCCTCCCCTGCCCTGGTGACAACACTGTCCTTCCTTCCTTTCTTTTTTTCCATTTTCCTTTCTTCTTACCAGTGGGGATCCTTGGCCTAGAAAATTCGGTTCAGTGTGACTTAACAAGAATCCCAGCACATGCCCAGCCCTGTGCCCGATTTGGGTGAAAGGAAAAGGATTACCACAGAAATAGAGGCAAAAGTGAGGGGCGACTCACAGGGACAGCGCTGGTGTGCTGATCTGGTGTGCCTGAACTGGCCCTCGGGGCAAACTCTGAGGCCAGAACTCACGTCCCTGCCTCACAGATAAGAGGAGGGAAGCTTGAAAGAAAGAAATTTGTCCCACGTCCCAAATCTAGGTTCAGAGGAATGAAGCGATTGGCCCCTAATCCCAAAACTAGCCAGGACTTGAGTCCTGGCAAAGATACACAAAGTATTAACCTTTCTTTGGAAGGGGGGGGGGAACCCTAAAAGCAAAACAAAGCGAGGCAGGAATGTGCTAGCCTGCGGAAACAGTGCAAGACAACTGCGGGAGTGGGTGCTTCAGGTTCAAACACAAAATGGTGACTTGTAACCACTACTGTAGAGGGAGGGACAGGGCACACCCTGGTCTGAGCCCTTGACCCCCACGCCCGGGGTTTTTACAGGAGACAGCCCCCAGCCCGGGGGCCTCTGGCTGGAGTAGCCCAGCACCGGGAGGAGGAGGCCCGAACCCGAACCGGTACCTCCTGCTGCCTGCAACGCTGGCCCCGAACACAGAGGACGAAAGGGCCAGCTGTCCTCACGCTCGCCGTGGTGGAAACACCACCATGACAGCAGAGGGGCCCCAGGGTGGCACCTTTAGGCGCACTAACACCTCCGTCCTCACTGCACCGCTGGCCCTGGACCCACGAGGCCCTGGGCTTGCCCCAGACATCGGAACCCACCCGGCTGGGCCTCAGGATGCCGCCTCTCAGCTCCGTGCAGGGACTGCCACCAGCCACGTGCCCCTGCTCTGGCCCAGGGGGACCCTGTGGGCAGGCCCATGCAGAAGCTTCAGCCCGACCTGGGCACCCACTCTCTCCCCATTGTACCTGCGGGTACTAAGGCAGATTTCAAAATGCGCTTGGATAAAGAGTCCAGCCTCCTAGTTTAAGCCAGTTAATTTGTGCAAGAAGCTCTTATCTGTTTTTATCAGTGCTAGACCCAAAACAAAGGACGGCCACAGCTAATTTCGTTTTTTTTTTTTTTTTTTTTTTTTTTAACAAAGGCATTTAATGCTAAAAAACAATTCACTTTTAAAAGCTGGTATCACATTTGGGCAACTGCTATCACATCTGGGCCTCTCTCCTTGCAGGGAGGGGAGCTTTCTCAAATGCTGATAGGAAACACAATTACTTCTAAGCTACTCTTACTTTAAAACGAAAAGCTAGCGGAAAAATGTACTGTTAATGCTAGCGGCTGGGATTATAGGTTACTGGGATTGAGTTTTTGTTTTGCCATTTATTCTAACTCCGGAGCATTTGTTTTTCTAGATTTGCTGGCCAGTCTGCAACATTTTATCTCCTAGTACCTTCCCCTCCCCCACCCGCAGCCCCTAACTGTGGGTTTGAACCGTCCCTACTAATGTTTGACTTAGAAACCCAATCCCACAATCCTGACTTCATGCTTTTTTTTTCCCCCCCTGATTCTAAAGAAAATATTCTTTTGTGTCCAGGTTTGTAAAAATGATTTAAAAGCCTCAACTTTTTACATCCAATCATCTGACTGTACCCCTCGCATCTGCAAACAATACGGTGCTGGCTTTACATATGCAAACAAGCCCTGACTCTGAAAGTAAATAAAGGAAGAGTTTCTGAGAAAAGAGCAGAGGACTTTGGGGGCCATTCCCTTCGGAGAAGCACCGAGAAGCAGAACTTGAGGTTTGGGGTAGGGTGCCAACAGCTCAGGGGAAACTCATCAGGGGAAACTCATCATGGGTTTCCAAACAGCAGTCGATGGTCAGATGATAAATTTATTAATGATCTGTTGGAGCACTGGTCTAGAACAATCCACCAGATGTTTGATCACAGCCTCAAAATGGTTTTGCTCTGATGAAATATAGATTGATGTACAAAGAAGGGACGTAGTGATTCATCTCTATAAAAGGCTGCAAATAAAACCATAGGACATTTCTATCCTTGCACTGAAAATTCCTACGCCGGGGAATGCATCCCACGGAAATACACGCGCAGAAACGAGAAAATGCTATTCGTGGAGAAGCCGCCAGGCAGAGCAGTGGGCACGGTCATGGAGGGACGAGGAGGCCCCACTGGACTGTCACACGTCAGGAGACAGCGTTGTGAAGACTGCAGCCACCAGGAAAAATGTTTACGACACATCAAATAAAACGTCTGCGTCTATGTAAAAATTCAGGCATACGGGAGAGAGGCCACTACCAATAGAACCCAGTGGGTGTTGGGATTATTAAAAGAAATTTAAAAGTTCTGTGTTGTTTGTGATACCATCTTCCCAGTAAAAATAAGAAACCCTGGAAGTAGAAGACACAAGATGAACTCCCAGCCCAAGGTGAGTTTTGAACACCAGATGGGTGATTCTAGCTCCTGGGGGAGACCCAATGCCAGGACCAGCCCTGCTAATAATGCACATGCACCACCATGGCCGGAGCAAAGGCCTGCCTAGAGTGAGTCCCCCGCCCCAGCCACACCTCCTCGTTCTTCTTCCTGCCCCCACGAGGATGGCTTTCCACCACTCCCCTGTGCCAGCTCGCCCAGTCCTCCCAACAGCCCTTCCAGGCTGGGACGATCACACGCCCATTTACAGATGAGAAAACTCAAACTTAGAGAGGGAAGTGTCAAGGCTGGACTGAAATCCTGGTAGCAACTGACCCCAAATACAAAGCAAGACGACCTCTGCTCATGAGCGACTTCTATATGCCTGCGACACATTTGTGAAAAGTTGCTGTCAAAAGCCAGGCCTTGGAAACTATGGACAGAACTCAATACCCTGTTTGGGGAAGGTTGAAAGAGTGAGAAGAATTAAGTCCAAGGCATGGTGTGGAGGAGATTAAGGGCGATAGAATTGTTCCCTGTGGCCCTGGGGTGGTGGACGCGTGACTACGCATTTGTCAAAGTCCGGAGGACTGTCTGTCACAAAGACTGAACTTTAAAGGATATTAATGGAAACCAAGGTCAATCAAGATGCTGGAGAATCCCAGGCCCGCTGTAGGCTACGGGGGTGGGGGTGGGCGTGTAGCTTAGCTAAGTTACTTGCAAAATAATATTTTGATTGAAAACTGTAAGGGTGGGGACAGAGGGACCCTGACATAAACACTGCGCTCTAGGAGGTCAGGTTGACACGGGGGTGCAGGTGAGCAGTTTTGAAGCTACTTTACATATTAGGGTCGAACAAATAAGTAAATAAACTATAGGTAACGAGAGCCGGGCTTCTCACTGTTCTAGAAAGAAGCTGTAAGCAAGCAAAGTGCGTAGGCTAGGATGAACCCGTTGTGCTGGATTGGAATCGGGGATGTCACCATGAGGCCACGTTTACGTTCTGTCCACAGGTCAACGTTGTAGGGACCATGGGCAGAGTTCCCCTTGGCCCTCTGAAAGTTTGCTGAAAAAAATCAACCAACCAATTAAAAATAGGCAGATTAATTGGAGAAAAGGCATACAAATTTATTTGACGTGTATACACAGGATCCTTCAGAATGAAGACCCAAAGATACAGTGGGAATTGTCCGTTTTCATGCTTAGGTTCAACAAAGTATAGGCAGCCAGGCAGAAATACGATTGGATAAAAAGGTATGATTTAATGCTAGACTGAGAGGAAACACCCAGGGCCTGTCTGTCTAGATTCTTCTTGTCCTCTCTGAGCATGAATTCCTTCCTTCTAGGTGTGGGGCAGGACCCCCTCTGGCATGGGGGTCTTATGACCTGCAGTCAAACAAGACCTGCAGTCAATCTAGATGATTCCCTTTGTTCTTTTCTTTTCTTTTTTTTTTTTTTTTGAGACAGGATCTTCTTCTGTCACCCAGGCTAGAGTGCAGTGGCAGCATCATAGCTCACAGCAACCTCAAACTCCTGGACTCAGGTGATCCTGCTGCCTCAGCTTGCCAGGTAGCTGGGACTATCAGTGCATGTCACCTCTCCAGGCTAATTTTTCTATGTTTTATAGAGATGGGGCCTCGCTCTTGCTCGGGCTGGTCTCGAACTCCTGACCTCAAGCAATCCTCCTGCCTCAACCGTGCAGAGTGTTAGGATTACAGGTGTGAGCCACCACACTCAAAATCCAGATTATTTCTTTATGGCCAATTTTTAAATAGAAATGCAGAGGGAAAGTCAGAGTAATATGTTTAGGTTTTATGGCTAGCTTTGGGAAAAAGGGGGCTCTGGTTTCTACAACCCACCTTGGGGAAGAGGGAGTCTCCTTTCTATGGCTAGCCTCAAGGGGAGAGTGGGACTGAGAGACGGAGGGCAGGTAAAGGTCAGAGAAAAACTTTTGCTTCTGGGGCCTTCATTCTGAGGTATTGTTTTCTAAGCCCCAACATTACATATAGAAATAGTTACAGATATATGCAAATAGAAGGGTTAATATACATGCATATACACCCTACCTCTATCTACAGAGAAGGCCTACAAAGAGGGACACCCTAGTAGCAACAAGCACACCCAGTGCTCAGATCTTGGTTTCTAAATATCATTCTCCACTAAAAGGAACCAGGGCTTCTTGGAGAAATGGTTGGTTCTAGGCCCAAGGTAGGAAAAATATGAGATAAGCTTGGCATCTTGTAACGCCAGAAAGTAAAGAAGTACTTTATAATAAGCGGGGTAGGGGTGGAGGGTATATGCCAAAGAAACATAAGAACCATCCTGAAGGGCTTGGAATGGCCAAAGTTGGAACAATTTAAGCAACAAAATAAGTAATGTAGTACTGGCTTATAATCCGAAGAATAAATTGAATACCAAATGTTTCCCCAAAAATAAGACCTACCCATAAAATAAGCCCTAGCAGGATGTCTAAGCATGTGTGCAACAGAAGCCCTTCCCTGAAAATAAGACTTAGTGAGGGGTGTGGCTACGCAGCATATCTGCACAACCCATGCATTTTGTCGCGCAGCGGGAAAGAAGATGAGCAGCCCTTCTCATCTGCCCCGTGAGAGCTCTAGTGCTCGACAGGAGAGATTGGGGCCGGTGGTTCTAAAGGAAAACAGAGTCACAAGAAATTCAGGATGGAATTCGGGGTTTGGAGAGTCATGATGAGGTTCCAGAAGAAGACGACTTAAGTATATTTGAATCAATGTAGATTGTTGTACTGTACTTAAGAGAAATAACACATCCCCTGAAAACAAGCCCTAGGGTGTCTTCTTAGGAAAAATAAACATAAGACCCTGTCTTATTTTCGGGGAAACACGATACCCGTGAGTCCATGCTGACATAAGTGATTGAATATGTAAATGGGGAGAAGAGACAAAACTTCCTTGCAGTCTCTCAAATAATCTATGGAGCTACTTCCCCCTGCGGGAGGTGGAGCTAAAGTCCCCCTCCTTGAGTGTGAGCTGGACTTACTCGGATAGTAACTTTACAAGGGAGAAATCCGGCAGACACTACATTAACCAAGTGATCACGGTTAATCATCAGCAGAGCTGAGTCGCCCTGACATAACGGTCCCCTGACATTGTGCCACGAAAGTGGCAATCCACCTTAGTGGCATCCCCTCTCCAAACACGTAACCTAGTCTGATCGTGGGAAAGTCAGACTGGCCCCAGGTGAGAGGCATGCTCCGAAATGCCTGCCCGTGTGTCTCAAAACTCTCTAGGTCATGAAAAACAAGGACGAACTGAGAAAGGGTCATGGACTGGAGGAGACTAAGGACACATGACAACTCAATGCAAGGTATCCCGGATGGACCTTAGAACACGAAAAGGGCACTAGAGGAGAAAACTGGTGAAATCTGAATAAGGTGCAGTTCAGCCAGGAAAAAAAAAAAACGCTAGCAGAATCATCAAGTCACTTACCACCAACTAAGGTATAGCTGTGACTTTTTAGAACAGATCTATTTTCTTTTTAACCGAGGTGAGAGTCATGTAACCATTAACATAAAATTAACCATTTTAAAGCAGACAATTCAGTGGCATTGAATAAATTCATAACGTTGTACAATCCCCTCCTCTGTCTAGTCCCAAACATTGTCATCTCCCCCAAACGAAACCCTGTCCCCATTCCCCCTCCCGCCAGCCCCGACAGGGCGACCGCCAGTCTGCTTTGTCTCTACGCAGGCGCCTATTCCGGGTCTGTCACACCAAGAGAATCACACAGCTTGTGACCTGTTTGTTTGGCTCCTTCACTTAGCATAACGGTTTCGAGATTCATCCACACGGTAGCATCTATCAGAAGTTCTTTCCTCTTTTTTTTTTTTTTTTGGAGACAAAGAGTCTCACTCTGTTGCCCAGGCTAGAGTGAGTGCCGTGGCGTCAGCCTCGCTCACAGCAACCTCAGACTCCTGGGCTCAAGCGATCCTCCTGCCTCAGCCTCCCGAGTAGCTGGGACTACAGGCATGCGCCACCATGCCCGGCTAAGTTTTTCTATATATATTAGTTGGCCAATTAATTTCTGTCTATTTATAGTAGAGACGGGGTCTCGCTCTTGCTCAGGCTGGTTTCGAACTCCTGACCTCGAGCGATCCGCCCGCCTCGGCCTCCCAGGGTGCTGGGATTACAGGCGTGAGCCACCGCGCCCGGCCTAGAAGTTCTTTCCTCTCTATGGCTGAATAGTATGTTACATTCTGAGTGCTACCATCTGCTTATCCACTCCATGAACATTTGGACTCACTCTACCTTTGGGCCATTGAGAATGGTGGGGGCTACACACACAAGTGTCCCCCACGCCCGCCGCCGGCAGGAGCCTGGACGCTGCCCCGCAAGACAAGCTGGGGGGACCCACCATGGCTGCACCGGGACCCACCATGGCTGCACCGGGACCCACCGTGGCTGCACCGGGACCCATTGTGGCATCACACACAATGGATGGGGGACCCACCATGGGTGCACAGGGACCCACTGTGGCTGTGTGGGGACCCATCGTGGCATCACGCAGGGGACCCACCGTGGCTACACAGGGACCCACCGTGGCTGCGTGGGGGACCCACTGTGGCTGTACTGGGACCCACTGTGGCGGCGTGGAGGGACCCACCATGGTGGCGCGATGTGACACTGCTTTGGGCACATTGAGGGGTTATCGATACCTCTGGCTTTGTGAGGGCTCTTAAATTTTGTCTAAAAAAACCAAGGGCTGTGAGTACGGGGGCTACGTGGGAGGTGAGACACTGCAGTGTCTTTGGGAATGAATCGCCATCCCCTTCCAAATTACAGGATTTAAAAAAAAAAATCTGTGGCCCCTTGCACTCTCTCCTGGCACCTGCTGCTCTCCTCTCTGCCTTCTCTCCTCCTTTGCATGGCCGGAACCCTCTGCCTCAGTGGCTCCCTCCTCTTTCCCATTTGTCACACCCCTCTTCCAGGGGTCAGCCTGGTCACCCTCCCAGAGGGGGTGCGTGTGCTCACACACACACACACACACACACACGCACGCGTGGGGTGGCCGGAGAAGAGGCTGCTGATTAAAATACACTCCCCCTGCAACGGGGAAGGGGGAGTGGGACAAGTGTCATAACATACCCTGGAAAAAAATAACAACACAAAAATAAACATGAGTGTACATTTACTTGAGTGTCTGTTTTCAATTCTTTAGGGTATAAACCTAGGAGTGGAATTGCTGGGTCATGTGATATTCACACTTAGTTTTTTTTAAGGATTCACCGAACTCTCTTCTCGGTCCCCAGAGGTGGCTCATAGTCCCCTGCCGTGTGGTACTCCCCGGTCCACGCTTCACCCCTCTCTGACTTCAGCACCAGCGCTCAGAAGAGCTCGGGCAATAGTCAGGGCCACTGGACAATCTCCTTTCCTGTTAACTCAAAGCTAAGTGGTTGGTCAGTCAGTCAATCATCGGAGGGCCAGCCATCGCTGACCCGGCTGTGCCCGCATGCAGGGAGGGACTTATGCAGAGTGTCCACCCCAGGGAGCAGGAAGCCTGGGGCCACCTGGGAACTCTGCCTGTCACAGTAACATACCATCGCCCGTGTCTCACTTTTGACAAATGTGCTACGGTTATGTGCATATGCACAGTGTATTTTCCTATACAAACAAAATTATCCCAAATTTTTAAAAAAGGTCACATCATGGATTTCCACTTCCAGGCAAGATGGAATGACAATGACTACATTTAGCCTCCTGCCTAAACAACCACATCAAAAACAACAAGGCCGGGCGCGGTGGCTCACACCTGTCATCCTAGCACTCTGGGAGGCCGAGGCGGGAGGATCGCTCGAGGGCAGGAGTTCGAAACCAGCCTGAGCAAGAGCGAGACCCCTGTCTCTACTATAAATAAAAAGAAATTAATTGGCCAACCAATATATACAGAAAAAATTAGCCGGGCATGGTGGCGCATGCCTGTAGTCCCAGCTACTCGGGAGGCTGAGGCAGGAGGATCGCTTGAGCCCAGGAGTCTGAGGTTGCTATGAGCGAGGCTGACGCCACGGCACTCACTCTAGCCTGGGCAACAAAGCGAGACTCTGTCTCAAAAAACAACAACAACAACAACAAAACTCACAATTACATCTGAAACCATGGTTCTGCAGACACTGGTAGCAGGCCGGGAAGGACAGGAATCTGAGACACAGGCGACAACCAGGAGCCCACGGCCTGGGGCGCGAACAGGCTGAGCAAGGGGATGGGAAAGACCGACGGAGCCTGGCAGCCTTTCTGTGCATAGGTGGCGCTGGGAGTCCAGGGAGGCTGAGGCAGGCTGAGTCTGCAGAGGGGAGGACCGGAGAGACGGCTGCACAGAGACAGGCCAGAGGCTGGCACTAATCGGCACCCGTGGGCGGGGAAAGAACCACCTGGCAGACAAGAGGGGACAGTGGCCAGCGCTCACGCAGGGGTGGGCAGAGCGCCTGCCCCGCCAGCCGTGCCAGGAGCGCTCACGGCCGCTGTCCCCCAGCACCCTGGGCAGGGCCAGGAGGGGCCGCCTGAGCCTCGGGGTGCCAGCAGTCCCCTCCAACAGACCTGAAACTCCAGACCCCAAAGGACCAAAGTGTTCCCAAGTAACCTCACTGCCACGAGACAAAGCCACAAGTATGTGCAGGGATGCGAAAGCGCCCAGCAACAGCCAAAGCTCATCCCCTGTCTGCCACCCAGTGAGAAAAGTCACCCGCAGGAAGATGACCCCCAATGAGCAGAAAGGTTGCGACTCAAGGAAACAGACCCCAAATGGCCACAGATGTCTGGGCTAGACCTTAAAGCAATTATTGTAGCTGTGCTGCATATGTTCAGAATGGTAAGTAGAAACAACAAAGACATTAAAAAGATCTAAGCTAAAAAAATTCGAGAGTTGAAAACCACCAAAGTCTGAGATGGAAAACATGGGGGGCCGGATTGACGGCGGAGGACACACTGCAGAAGAAAAGAATCTGAACTTGAAGACAGCAGTAGAAACCGTCCAAAGTGAACACAGAGAGAATAAATTATATATATATATATATTTTTTTTAACAAAAGGAAAGAAAAAGAGAAGAGAATTGGTAAACTGTGGCCTAAATACATGTAACTGGAGTTGCTCAAGGAGAGAAGAGAGCAGAGGAGGAAAAAATATTTGAAGAAGGCTCAAAAAGTGTTTCCAAATTTGATGAAAATGATGAACTCACAGATCTAAGAATCTCAATGAAACACAAGCACAATAAACACCAAGAAACTACACTAAGACATACCCTAGTCTGATTCCTCAAAATCAGTGATAAAGAGGAAATCTTAAAAGCAGTCGCAGAATTGCCCGATCACCTATATTACGTGGACAGTTGGAACTCTCATACACTGCTGGTGACAATACAAAATGATACAATGGCTTTGGACAACAGCTGGGCAGTTTCTTAAACAGTTAATCCTATACCTATCAGGTGACCCGCCGCTCCACTCCAAGATATTTCTACCCAAGAGAAATTAAAGATGATAAAATAGGCCGGGCGTGGTGGCTCACGCCTGTAATCCTAGCACTCTTGGAGGCCGAGGTGGGAGGATCGCTCGAGGTCAGGAGTTCGAGACCAGCCTGAGCAAGAGCGAGACCCCGTCTCTACTAAAAATAGAAAGAAATTAATTGGCCAACTAATATATATAGAAAAAATGAGCCGGGCATGGTGGCGCATGCCTGTAGTCCCAGCTACTCGGGAGGCTGAGGCAGCAGGATCGCTCGAGCCCAGGAGTTTGAGGTTGCTGTGAGCTAGGCTGATGCCACGGCACTCACTCTAGCCTGGGCAACAAAGCGAGACTCTGTCTCAAAAAAATGAATAAATAAATAAATAAAAAATAAAGAGTGGCATGTGGCTATTCAAAACAGCTTTATTTGTAACAGACGAAAAACTGGAAACAACCTAAATGTCTATCAACAGGTGAACGGACACACTGTGGTATATCCACATAATGAAATAATACGCGGTAATGAAAAAGAATGAAGTATTGTGCAAAACTAATTATCTGCATAACCATTATGCAAAAAATATCAAAGACTCTCTCGGTAACCAGGCTGAGTTAAAGAAACCCTGAAAAATGAAGACGTCGACACTAACAGAAATCGGTGGTGCCCGGGAGGCAGGCCGGGGGGAGGGAAGGAAGAGAATTCAAGGGGCAGGAGGCAACTTCGGAGGGTGAGGACTATACGTTCCCTAAGCCACATTGCGGAGATGGCGTCACAGGTGTGCACGTATGTCCCAGTTTATCAAGTTGTGCATTTTAAATTTATAGAGTTTGCTGTATGTCAATATACCTTAAAAAAAAAAAAATCCATGCAACAAAAAACCCAGGCTGCGGCTTCCCTAAGCGTGGCTGGGGCCGTAGACCCATGTCATGTTGGGGGGACTGGAGGCATCACGCTGAGCCTCAGGTTCCACCTGCGTTTGGTGCCAGGTGGAACCTCCAGTGGAGTCACAATGCGCGCGGTGGCCCCGCCCAGGCCGCTGCAGAGAGGATCTGCTCTCTGGGGAATGTGGCTTTGACGGGGACTCCCGCGGGCACGCTGAGCGCCTGTTCCAAACCACACCAGCAAACATGTTTCCGGAAGGGTCCCGGCTCAGCCCTGAAACAGATTAGGATGTTTTGGAAGGGCTGGGCTACAAACAAAATGTGACTCTTCAGTAATCCTTCATTTGTGTCCCCATTCATTACTTTTTCAAAGACACACACATCACTTCCCGGCAGAACCCGCCCGCTGGGACTCACCACGCGGGGGTGACAGACGGAAATCCCATCCCAGCCTGGAGGGGAGCGTGCAGTTGCCACCACAGCCTCTGACACGCTGAGCAGAGGCCCGGCTGCCCCGGATCTGTCCCCAACGCTGGCCCCAGGCCGGCCAGGGCTCCTCTGCGGGCCCCGGACACCAGGCACGCGCGTGTCCCCTCCCGGAGGTCCCCACCCCTCCATCCTGTCCACAGTGCACGTCCAGCTCCCTAACGTGCACGCCCGAACCGGCGGTGTTACGAGCTGCATGGCGGCCCCCACCCCCAAATTCGTGTGCTGAAGTCCCCAACCCTAGAATCTCAGGCCAGCTGTGTTTGAAGACAGAACCTTTAAAAAGGCAAACGTGGTCATCAGGGTGGGCTGTAATCTGAAATGACCGGTGTCCTAAAGAGAGATGGAGTCACAGACCCACGCCAAAGGAAGACCACGTGGGGTCACAGTGAGAAGGTGGCATCGATGAGCCAAGGACAGAGGACTCAGAGGAAACCAGGCGACCCTGCCGGGGGCGGTGGGCCCCCGGGTGCTGCCAACACGGCGGGTTCGGGCCGGCCCTGCCCTCTGCGGAGTCCCCACGGGACGGGACGCTGGGGATGGACGAGGGAGGGGGCAGGGAGGAGGGGGCAGGGACGCACTGAGTGAGGGCTGTCCCAGCCCTCGGCCCACAGGGGCCGGGGAGAAGGATGGTCCCCACCGCGGAGGAGCGTTCGGGAAGACGCAGGAGGCAGACCTGCGGGAGCAGGCGGCGGAGGGGCTGGAGGAAGCCACGCAGACGTCCCGGCAGGACGGACGGTGCCACAGGACAGGGCACCTCCTTCCTGCTCACCTCGGGCAAAGCTGGGCCTCGGGTCGGCGCCTCCTTGCGGGAGTGGGAAGGAGACGGAGGCGCTGCCCCTGCGAGGGGCCGGCCACCCCAGCGCACACCAGGGAGCGCCACGGCTCCGTCCTCGGAGACCAGCGGGGCACCTGCTGCCACCCCTTCTCCAGAGCAGGAAGTCGAGGCTTGGAAGAGTCACCTAATTTGTCCCAGCACCTTGGCCGGTTCAGAGGCAGCTCCAGACTCAAACCCAGGGCTCCCAACCCTAGAGCCACAGCGTGAGCCATGCAGGGACCAGCGACAGGGCCTCTGGGGGACTTGACGGGGACAATTCCTATGATAAGGGGATACGGTCAGGCTGGTCTCATCTGGGCACACTACGAAGTCTCTTGCTGGGATTCCTTTACAGAGCTCATGTGCGTGCGTGTGTGTGCGCGCACCCCCCCATGCACGCACACGTACACTCACACGTATGCCCACACACCTGCACACACAACACACATACACACCTGTGTGCGCATGTGGTTTTGCATGGCCATATGATGCACGTGCACACACATACATGCATGCACACATATGCATGCATGCACACTCATGCATGCTCATACATGCACACAATGCACACACGCATATGCATGCACACAATGCACACACGCATATGCATGCATGCACACACATGCATATCCATGCACATATGTGCACACACATGCACACATATCCACGCACGCACATATATGCATGCATGTGCACACACATACATGCATGCATACACATGCACACACGCATATGCATGCACGCACACTCATGCATGCACACACATGCACACAATGCACACATGCATATGCATGCACACGTGCACACATATGCATGCATGCACACACACGCATGCACACACATGCACACACACTCTCTACTCGCCTCGACACCATGGGAACTTGTCTTTCATTTGACTGCACCAAACTGTCTGAAAACAAGATGCTAGGGGTGGATAACAGGCCATACATCATACAAAAAAGCACAGTTAGATATAAATGGGCAGGCCCTGGTTTTTTGCGTGTGATGTTCCTCCCTGGAGAACCAAAGTTGGGTCTATTTTATTTAAATTGTCTTTTGAAAACACCAGGCTGCATTCTATCTGCTTTGTGGGTTTGTTTCACAACTCAAAGCTGGAACCCACTTCCATTCCAGAAGTTGCCATTGCCCGTGTGAAAATACTCCCCCGCCCCCAATTCCACGGCTACATCGGGAAAATAAAGGTTTCACTTACCGATGTGAACCGGAGCCGCCGTGTGCGAAACCCCTAATTCACCACGTGAACCACGAACATTCGGGGGCGCTGGTGCCATATGGCACAAGCCCAAAACCAGACTGACCCTCCTATTAATGAAAGCAAACTGACTGTTGGATCTTTCACAATGAGAGATCCACAAAATTATTTCCATGAATAATTTGATTTTTTGCTCTGGTGATAACGGTGACGTTTTTAAATTAAATGGAAAATCTTATTCAAACGAGAGACCCAAAGCATGGAGTCACGAAGCTAATTCAGTCTTTGCCTTTCTCCGACAATCAAGTCACATGTCTCTGCTCCTCGACTCAGCAGCTGGGCGTGTGTTGGTACCTTTTTTGCTTCTGGATGGCTCAAGAGGAGGGCAGAGCCCCAGGTTCAAAGACTCCTGAGGTCAGCCAAGGAACCGCAGGACCGTCTCTGTGATCAGCAAACAGACACAGACATTCCTCCCAGACTCAGTCACACAGGACATTCCAGGAGGAACAGCCATTTCGGCGTGCGCGTGCCGTACCGAGCGCTGGGCGCATGTCGCCTCGTGGAATTCCCACGGGGACCTTGTGGGGCAAGCACTGTGGTCCTGCCTGACAGATGGGAAAACGAGGGTTGGGAGAAACTCTCCTCTACCCGAAGCCGCTCGGCTGGGAAACGGCAGAGCTCGGGACTCGCGCTCGCAGAAAAGCTGCTGCTGCTCCTCAAGGCTGAGTCACTGCGTCCCCTGGCTGTGACATGAGCCGTGCAAAGGGCAGGGGGCCAGGTGCCCACTGCCGGGAGGGGCCGTCGCCGCCCCTCTCTGGGAGGGCGACCCCCGGCGCTCGGGGGAGGGAAGGGTGGGGAGCACACGGGCGTGTGCTTTCCTTTAAAACTCCATCTGCAAACTCAGTTTTTCCCCCAGCGGTTCGTGTTTAATCCTGAAATATGTTTCTGGACACGAGGAAGGGAGGGTCTCCGAGTGCCTGTGTCAACAATGAGACATTAATCCTCCTCTGCACATGGGGACTGAACGGGGGGGGGGGGGGGGGGAGAGCCGCAGCCGTGTGTGGCCTGCAGAGAACGTCCCCACCTGGAACAGCGTCTGTCCCATGACCAGATGCTCGGGGACAACCAGGGTGGCACCTGGCACCAAGCGCCGCCTTGCAAGGCAAGTTTCTGCAGCAAACCAACAAACGGATCTAATTCCGAAACGCAACGCTCAGACCTTTCCTACATCTTATTTCAAGGCTCTCTGTGTCGCCCATCAAATTTTGCTTTCAACAGACACCGACGAATCCAACCGAAATAAAACTTCAACTAAAAGATCCTTCGCATCCCCTGAGCCCATCATAAAACTTGAAGCACAAGCTCACACTGTCCAACGACCCGAGAATACTGCAGGAGCAGAGACGCGTCTGCACGGACAGACTCGGGTGTTTCAAAATTAAAACAAAAAAAAGCCCCCAAAAGACATCCTACTTGATCCAGTTATGCAGCATCCCAGGGGAGGCCAGAATGCCTTGTTGACACGGCAGGCTGCAGATTTTCCCGATGGGACATTAAGTGTCATTAAACATGGCAATAAAGATTGTGCATCCCCTGGAAAATGTTTCTACTATAAGGTGTAAGAACATAAAAGCAAGGTCTAAACAAATGGTGCGCCACACTCTGTGGTTAAAACCAGCGGAGTGAAAATCTGCCCACGGGCAGAATGGGAAGGAATTATGCAAACAGTTAAATAGTCCTTGTTTTGGGGTGGTGGGGTTATCAGTAATATTCAACACGTTAAATCGAGATAACAGTTTGGTTACTTTTCTTTAAAAAAAAAAAAGGAGGCGGGGGAAGGGTCGCCAAGCTGGCACCCCACGCCCCAGTCCTGGGCACGAGACCTGGACGAGCAGGTGGCAGGGGCGGCGGGAGCCGAGCTAAGAGCACGGGGAAGGGGAGGCGTGTGCAGCTGCCCGAGGACCAGCGCTGCGAGAGCCGGCTCCCCGCAACCCCATCAGCGCCTCGAGGGGGCTTGCGGCTAGTTAGAGAAAAGGGAGCCACGCAGAGAGCAAGTGACAGAGACGGCTCCTCTGAGGGTACCCAGCGGCTCCTGCTCCAGGCGGGCCGGGGCTCTCCTGCGCAGCTCCCCACACAAGGAGACCGCAGCTCGGAGGACCATCCCCGACCATGCCACCCACAGGCAGTGGTGGCCCCCGGCCACCATCTAGAACCTTCCCCTCCACCCTGCAGCACTTCCCTCCTCCAGACTCAGCCCTCGGAAAACGGTCTGTCATGGGGCAGACGGCGCCGGGCAATCTCCCAGACCCGCCCACTGCCTGCTCCGGGTCCCCAGGACTGGGGACACCCCCAGACCTCCTCGGAGAAAGAACATCCTCCTGGAGAGACCCCAGAAAGCGGATGGAAGTGGGCAGAGGAACGTGGGCCCCGGGGCAGGTGGCCCCGGGCTGGGCGCGTCCGCACTGCCCCAAGCGCCAAAGGGGGAGGGGACACGCCCGTCCATCCTGCAACCCGAGGGGAGCCACGGCCCCCGTCTCTGTGACAGTCCTTCCGTAAAACAGCCGCAGTGACGCCTGTCTGGGACGTCTCGTGAGGCGGGTGCGGGGAGGTTCTAGGATTTGGAGTTATCCTGGAACTGTTAACGCTCACATTTTGTGAGCACATTATACGCAGAGAAATAAAGACTTCAGTGTTGCCACAGAAGGCACCCAAATTTATCGATATACACAAAGTCCCGCGTGCGGAACGAGTCCCCACGACCTGTCCTGATGGATAAAACATGCGTCAGCTGCGTTTCGAGCCGCCGAGGTAGACTCTCTCCAGAACGGGGCTCCGGCTTGCTGCCGAGGCCCCTCTCTCGCCATTGCTTGGACGGCCACCCCCTTGTCTTCCCGGCCCACGTCCTCTCCCCCTTCTGATGACTCCAAACTGTCCTTTGGGGACCATCTTCCACTTCTTGGTCCCTTCAGCTCCAGGGGGGGGCTGCCCCTGCACACATATGCACACACATGTGCGCACACACGCACACACACGTACATGCACACGTACACATGTGCACACACATGCAGGTGTGCACACGCAAACACACATGCGCACACATGCACGCACACATGTGCACACGCATGTACATGCACACTTACATACGTGCACACATATGCACGTGTGCATGACCAAACACACACATGCGTGCACACACATGCACACACACACACTGCTCCCCCAGAGAGGCTGCCTGGCTGGTCTCGGTGGCCCGTGGGGCGGATCTGCAGAGATGGACACAGGTGACCCACGCAGGTGACCAACGCTGGTCCATCGGAGCGAACCAGGGAACTTCTGCTGGGACTCAGAGAGGTGTCAACGCTGAGGGTGGGAGTCAGGAGCTGCTGGAAGCTTCCCGGGCACTTCGTGGGAAGAGGGAGGGCACCTGGAGAAACGCGGGGCCCACACGGAGAAACACAAGGCCAGGCGCCTCTAGCTGCCTGCGTAGACGCTCGCCCGGACTGCTTTGTGACTCAAGCTAACAAATAAACTCCCTTTTAAACGCAAGCCACTCTGAGTCCAGTCCTGTCCCGTCGCTATCTGAGGTGCCCGGATCCAGAGGCGTGGGGAAAGGCCGGATCTAAGGAGGCGAGTCTTGCGGGGCAGAGGGGGCCCCGCCTGGGGCCGGGGCTCTAACCCCCGCACTCTGACCATCGGATGTGGAGGCCGCGGCGCCGCCTGTCTGCTGAGAGAGCCAAGCGCTGGCCGCAGGTTATGGGGACCCCAGTGGTGCAGGAGCAGCACGCACGGGCTCCCTGGTCGTCGGGCAGCCGCCCCAGCCTGCGTCCTCGCCCGTCCCCGCAGAGCAGCCCTGGGGCGCCGCCCTCGGGGTGGGGCCACCCAGCCAGCCACTTCCAGAGCAGAGCGGCATCTGCTCAAAGGCAGAGACCAAGATCTGCGAGGAACGGCCCCCTCGCCCCATTCCCCGGGGTGACAGCAGCGCCACTCGATGGCACCTAGCTGACACCGTGGGCTGCTCCTCCACGCTGGCCCCGACTTCCCCCGGGGATGAATCACGATCAGCCAAAGCCTCCCTGCAGCAACCCCGTTACCCGCCAGTGACCCTGTGACCCAGCTCTGGCTGGTGGCTATAAGGGAAGCCTGCTGGAGTGTGATGAGAAAGCTCTCCCCTTGGTTTAAAGAAAAGAGAAGGCCTCTCAAGAAGACGGCTTTCCTCCGCCCCCCTTCCCTTCTCCCCTGGCTACTCTTGGGTGGAGATGCAAGCTTAGAGCCACAGCAGCCATCTTGTAACCATGAGGAAGGGAAGAGAGAATGGCAGACTCTGGCTGGCACCCAGGCATGGCCACGTCGCTGACAAACCCGGGACCTGCCAACGGTCTGGAAGGCTTCCCTCGTCATGCAAGACAAGCGGCCACACTCAAGTGTTCTGTTATTTCTCATCAAAAGCGTTATTTCCTGACCTACACTTTCCTCAACGGTACCGTGTTTGCTCGTCACGACACGGGCAGTGGTGGCCACCGCAGGAGAGCAGGGGATGGGCAGGCTCGGGAAGTGGACGGGCTTGGATGACAGAGCTGGTAGATGGTGGCACCAGGTCTCGAACTCTGCTCTGCCCCAGGTATCACCTCCCCTGCGAGGCCCGGGGTATGGATTCCTTCAGCGAGCGGATTCTCACCTTCAGCAGCCCCAGATCTTCAAAGCCAAGGCGGAAAAGTCCAATTCCACAATTCCAAAATATGTCTGTGAAGAAATGCCCCGGCCGGGCACGGTGGCTCGCGCCTGTAATCCCAGCACTCTGGGAGGCCGAGGCGGGAGGATTGCTCAAGGTCAGGAGTTCAAAACCAGCCTGAGCAAGAGCGAGACCCCCGTCTCTACTATAAATAGAAAGAAATTAATTGGCCAACTAATATATATATAGAAAAAACTAGCCGGGCATGGTGGCGCATGCCTGTAGTCCCAGCTACTCGGGAGGCTGAGGCAGGAGGATCGCTTGAGCCCAGGAGTTCGAGGTTGCTGTGAGCGAGGCTGATGCCACGGCACTCACTCTAGCCTGGGCAACAAAGCGAGACTCCGTCTCCAAAAAAAAAGAAAGAAAGAAATGCCCCAAGAGTTGGCTCATTCTAAACATGCTGCTATTATTATAAAGCTCTTCCAAACTGCAGCAAAAAAAAAAAAAAAAAAGACAAGAAAAGAGTGGAGAGAGAGCGAGCGTGCCAGGAAGTCACTGAAAGGAAACTTTTCTTTGGTTTAGGAGCCAGGAAACGACAAGGCAACTCATGTAGCTGTGATTTACACTCCATTTCCAGTTGTGCCATGGACTTAAAAACACAGGCATCTTGAGGAAAAGGGACACCACAGAGCGGTCCTGACGTGGACAGATTGCCACAGAGGCCAAGAAATCTCCATTTGACTCCGGGTTTGACAGTTACTTAACCAATCTATATAGTTGAGAGGGAAGGAAAGTGCTTGAATTTTACCCAGTCTCTGGGCTTTTCTCCGTGTTTTCAAACTGATTGGTCTGGACAATGGAAGGCCGATAGCCAACAATAAACCCATTGTGAGCTGGAAATGGTCTCCTCTGAATGCAACTAAATATTTCTTCAATCCTTGCATTAAATTTTTTACTGTGTTCTGAAAGCTATGCACTCTAACACTTAAGCTTTTATGACACTGTTTAACTGTACACATAACTATGGTGGCTTGATTACTCAGACAGCCTATTTAGGGCACTTTAAAAGCAAAATATTAGATGTTTGTGTTGCATGCATATTTTCAGATCACACTGGAGATACTATCATTAATGCCCTTATTCAGAAATCTTGTTTTTATATTCCGAAAACCATTTCTTCCCTTTTGTACCATGGGAAAGGTCTTTAACGATCCCGAGTTAGCACGAACATTCCTTTTTTGTATCCACTTTATCAGGTACATCAGCCAGTCCCAGAAAAATGTATTTCACAATTCTGTTCCCAAAGGAACGAAGAGAGTGGGTCCCCTATTAACAGTGGCTTTTGTTGGCTTATTTATTTATTTTTTTTTCTGACATTAAAGGCATGTATGGTTGGCCAGGATTTCTTTTCTTTAATATGGACATACTTTCTGCCTCTGATACTCTGAAAACAAGTCTGCCGGTAGAAGGACCAGCTGCGGGATGTGACGTGCACGGCCACCCCAGCACTGGCCAAAAGGGACTTGTCAGAGAACAAACCAGAACTGACGCTCAGGTAGGAATGCTCTTTCCTTAAGAGACTGTCAGTTCCGTCTTTAGCTGTCTTTCATTCATATCTAACGATTCAAAAAAAGTCCCCACGCATCTAATTAAAGTCAATTACTAGCTCCACATTGTGCACTTCCCACAGCCCCTTGTCCCAGCCGGTGTCACCAGCCAGGCTGTGTACATTTCCCATCCGTCAACATTTACGAGAAGAATGGCTTGCAGCAGGGACCGCCTGGTCCCCTGGGAGAGAGCTGCCTTCCCACGGGGACACCCACACAACCCGCAGTTCAACCCCGACTGCATTCACACGGTGCCATCTCTGACTCCCTGCTGTTTACACTCCAAGAACGACACGTGCCTCACTCTGGGTAGCTGGTAGCATGATGTACTGAATGGCACAGCAAATTATCCAGTGGGAATCCAGGGATTCTCCATTTCCTCTTTGCCTTTCTAATCAAGAGGAGAAAGAGAGAGAGACAGAGAGAGAGGACACGAACGCTCTGTCCAATAACTCACTGTTTAAGCACCTTAGCACTGGAGTTCACCCAGGGAAAATTCAGTGGGGCAGAAGGATGCCTGATGAAGCAACTACAAATCTCTCCCTGATGAAGTTTAGGACCTAAGAATCAACACCTCTTAGCAGTGGCTGCCTTTCCACTCCAGAATGGGATACATGCAATTTGCACATTTCTTGCAAAAGGGTTTTACAGAGATTCCTGATTTACTCAATCAGGGCTTGCAGTCTGATTTTAGCACTAACAGGTAGAAACTTCGCTGGCCCTCCATAAATCAATTCAACCCCCCTGGTCTCTAGGGATTTGCCAAGAGATAATGGGAGCAATTATGAAACCATCACCAGGAGTTGCCAGCAGGGCTCTCGGGGAGAGACTTCTGAAGTCTGCAGGCGCTTTCAAGGGGAAAATAGGAAATTGTTTCATGAAGCAGCAATTCTGCCCATAACCGAGCTCGAAGAGATGCAGCGCTGGCTTAAATTAAAGTGACTAAGAAATAGGTGGGGTGAACAAGGAGGTACGGTACAGGGACGTCTCCCATCCCCCCAAGACTCCAAATTAACCCAACATGAGAAGCACGGCTCCCTACAGCCTGGGGACTTGGTGGCCAACAGGCTGGCACCCCCTCGCCTGCCTTGAAAGGCTGCCTCTTTCATCCTAGGATGCCCCCTTGGCTGCCGATTGGCCCAGTGGGAGGGGGAGAGGAGGGGAG
>VSMD01016111.1:0-12870 GCA_008750895.1 Mirza zaza
ATAGTGGCTATGTGTTATGGAGTCGGGGAAGAAGCACTGATCACATGCTATCTGACCGATTCTGTAGGATAATTCTTGAGAATAGAATCTATTATTCCTGGATCTGAAGCTCAGAGAAGTCACATAATGAGTAAATGGCTGATCTCCTCTCCCTGAGGAACAAAGTATGTATCTTTAGTCTCTCTGGTATTTATTCTGAGCCCAAAGGTTTGCTTAACCTAGTTTTTTTTCAGTTCCCTGAAGGTGCTTTTTCCACGATCCGAGTGATTCTGATGCACACTCAAGTTGAGAATCACTGCACAGGATCACTTTGTTTTCTGATTTTCAGGGCTAATATGTAGCTTTAATACATCTCTTCTGTTGACAGATACTACCTTGATTCTGCATTTGTTCCTTGTTAATTTAAGAATGGCTTGAAACTGTATGTTGACATTGAGTATGGGTATGGAAGGAAAAAAATATACTTCTGCGTACTTACCCTGACTAAAATAGTGTTATTTTTCTACATCTGAAATAAATGCTTCTACCTTAGAAATAAACTTGCCTATACTGTCTGAAAATTTGTCATTTCAGGGGATGCTTGGTGTTCTAAGAATAGAGGTTATCTAGCTTGGGAGAGAGCCCTGTCATTGTCAGTGAAGACAGGGCCCTAACATTTGTACTAGGTCTTGAGCTATGTGTGTTATATATGTTATTTTATTTACTCCTCAAAACAACCCTTGAACTAAGTCATGTTATCTCCGTCTTTATAAGAAAGGAAACAGTGCCTTATTGATTTAATTAACTTAGATACCTAAAAAATTGTATATCAGTAGTGACCCAAGATTTTAGTAGAAGAGCTCTAAGGAGTAGGGAGTTTGTAGGTGTAGTTACAAATATTGTAGCTTTGCCATATGCTACTTGTGAAAGTCATTTAACTTGCCCTTCAACTTGATTTCCTCATTTGTAAAATGGGCATAGTAATAACTGCTCTGCCTGAGTGCCATCATTTTTTTCTTAAAAGAAAATGGTATGTGTAAATTATATAAACTATAAAATGCTTCTTAAATGAAAGATACTAGTGTTGGATTGCAGATCAGTAGTTTTAATTTCTTAGGGAAAGCATGAGCATAGCCAATAATTAATTTTGGGTAGAGCACTCCTAAGTTTCTGGAGGTGAGAAAAAAGAGAAGCATAATATCTTCCAGGTTTAGGTTCAGGCTTAGGTTGATTCACTCCAGTAGAAAACAATGTTGCTGCATTTTTAAGGTGGTAGGCACACTCAGAATGAGTCATATCTGTTAGCTATCGCTGTGTTACAAACAAATCCCAAATTTGGTGGCTGGAAACACCAACCATTTATTTTGCTCATGATTTTAGAGAAAATTAGGCTGAACTTAGCAGAATGATCTTGGCTAAGTTCTCATGGTCAATGTCAGGTTGGCTGGGTGATTCTGCTTCTGTGATTAGCTCTGATATTTGTCGAGGGAGGTGGGTGGTGGGGTTGAGCTCTCCCTGTGGTGTTTGATCCTCTAGCCAGGCTAGTTTAGGCTTGTTCTAATAGGGATGGCAAGAGTCAAGGATAGAAAGCACAGGTGCCCAAGGTGTCTCGAGGCTTAGTCTCAGAACTAGCACCTCATCACATTTCTGGCATACTCCATTAGCCAAAACTAATCACAGGGCCAGACCAGACTCAAGGAGTGGGGAATAGAGTCTACCTGCTGATGGAGGAGCTGTGAAGTTGTTTTGTAAAAGATAGGGATATCGAGAGGGGTGAGGAATTGTGGCCATTTTTGCAACCAATCTACCACACCTCCCTCTGGTTTGCCTGGGATACTCCTGATTATACCAGTAGTTCTGGTATCCTATCTGATTTAGCATTTGTCCTAGACAAAAATGCCCTGATAAGGAATTTATATTATATAGTCACCCTCATAAAGAACATCTCTTCCCATCCCTTTTGTAAAGATGCTGATTTCGAACAAGTAAGGGACCATAAATTTGCAGGAAAGAAATGTGGTCTCTAGGGCTTTTTCTTCGAAATTAAACACTTTAGTCTTTGTAATTGAAGAGAATTCCTGCTCCACTTCTTTCCTTTTCTGCCTAATTTGTCCATTTTCTATTACTTTGTTGCTTCTGTTCATTTTTCTACCTTTCATGCATTGTCACCTCTATCCTATGTATAAAGGCAGAACATAGTGCTTCTAGAATATTTTATTTTGAGTATCCCTTTGTCCTTAACATTTTTTTTTATTTTGAACCCAGAATGATTTTTACTGTGCTGCTCTCACTTTGCTTTAATGTTATACTTTCCGAAAAGTAAATTTAATTTTTAAAACATTTTTAATTTGTCAGAGCCTTCTAGTCACTATCCTCAGACCTAAAGTTATAAAGTTCTAAAGCTCCCTGATACTAGTAGACTGTTTCCTATTTCCACCTCTTCTTTCTGACATGTACAGATCCTTTATTTCCTTACCAGATAGTGTTTTATGCAGTACCTTAATTAAAATCCAGATGAGGATTGTCTGTCAAATGTATCACTTTGAAAATTTCCCCCAGTGCATATTGAAAAGGATTTAGCCTATATATAGCTGGGAGACAGCTGGAGAAAAACATACCTTCTTAAAAAAAAATCGGTAAACTGGTTATTTAAATCTCAGAAGACTAATTTACTACTGTAGATAGTGGCATTAAGACCACGCCATTTGAATTGAGACAAGGAGAAAACAAGCGACAGTGATTATAAAATGTGAATTTTGATAAATATATTCTGAGAACTTTTTCAGTGATTTTCATCAGGGAACATCCTTTACCGTTTATTTTTCCGATGTGACCCATTCATCTTAAAAAAAATTGATAAATTGAAATATGAAGTTCATCAACTCTAAAATCAATTCCTTTCAGATTTAAATCTCCAGCTCCAACATTTGAGCCGAAATGCAAACCTATACTTATAATTGTTATAAGCATCACATCCTGTGTATCTTGCTGTTTCCTCAAATATGTGATGCACGCCTGAATCAAGTTCGTGAGCTCCCTTCTCATATATGTAAATCATCTTCCCTCTGCAGGGGCACCATTTGTCCCAGGTTGTTTTAGAAGTGTCTTCGAATCCTTTGCCTTGATTCTACCCATGTTGTTAATGAAGTCTTGTTTCGTCTTCTGTTGATGTCTCAGATCAGCTGCCTCTAATCTCAGGCGTAGTGCTTAGCATGGGAGCATCTACAGCCTGCATTCCAGCAGCCTCCTGTCTATTGGTTCTTTCCTATCTAATCTTCCAGAACAGATTTCCCAAAGTACTTCTTTCCTTGTGTCCTGAGAATCGATGGTATGTGAAGTAGTGGGAGAGGAGCAAAGCTCAGGAAAGACTAGAGAGGTCCATACCCAGCTCCACTGCAGCTGGGTGATGTGGGGCAGTCGGTGTCTCTGAGCTTCCCTGTCCTTGCCTGTATTGCATCTAGGATGTGCTCCCTGCCTGACTCTCGCCATGTTTGAAATAATATATGAAATGCAATTTAAAACTAGAAAGCAGCTTAGAGGTATCACAAACTTGTTTTTCCCCTAACAAGTCTCCCATTCCCATCCGTGTCAAGTAAAAAGTCCACAAATATCCTTGGCCTGCCCTGTTTAAGATTTTCTCATGCAGACGTAACCAAGTATGCTTGTCAAGCCTCTCTCCAAATACGCCATGCATTTTCCTTCCCTTTGTCTTTGATCACGTTGCTCTCGCCCTTCACCTTCCCTTTTTCTATCCCAGAGTGACAATCAGCAGAACAAAACTTACAGATGGAGGGGCTTTGTCTTTTCATTTCTACTACTGTTTACCATAATTTAAAAATACCAAAATGAATTTCACGGAATAAAAATTGGAATATTTTATCATAATATTGGTATCATCCAAAGATCCTTGGAGATCTTTTGAATAAAAATGTTAAAGTCAGCACCGATCTGTCCAGTTTATGACTCATTCCTCTCTTGCCTGAAAACTGCTCCCAAAGCACAGGAGTGGGCCCTGGCAGCCAGGCCTGTATTCTGTGACTCTGCTCCTTTGGCTGGACTGTAAGTAGTTGGACCAGGAGCGGTCATGGATGGGCTTTGGATTCTCTGAGATAACTGCACCATTCAGACGATTCTCTTTCCCACTGACCATGATCTGCATCCTGACCTGGATCTAATGTCGCTTTTGGTTATTTTGCAAGTAAGTAGGATGACAAAGATTTTAATTTGTGCATGTTCACTATAAACCCTGATGCCCTCCTATGAGTCTGTTCTTGGGTTTAGAGTCTTCTTTCCTCCTATGCTATTTCCAGATTATTGTTTCTCTATTCTTTTTTTTTTTCAGCATACTATGGGGATACAAATGTTTAGGTTATATATGTTGCCTTTGCCTGCCCAAGTCAGAGCTTCAAGCGTGTCCATCCCCCACACAATCCGCACCACACCCATTAGGTGTGAATATACTCATCCCTCCTGCCCCCGCCAACATGCTCAACACCCAATGAATGTTACTACTCTATATGCACATAAATGTTGATCGATTAATACCAATTTGCTGGTGAGTACATGTGGTGCTTGTTTGTCCATTCTTGTGATACCTCACTTAGTAGATCCACTTATGTATTGATGGGCACTTGGGTTGTTTCTACATCTTTGCAATGGTGAATTGTGCTGCTATAAACATTCAAGTGCAGATGTTTTTCCTCCTTTCTTTCACAAAAAAACCCTACACCTTTGAAGCTGGTACTTACAGGCTAAAACCATCTTCCTCTTTTCATTACTCTTTCTGAACATACCTCATTCACTGAAAACTTTTCCCTGAGTCATCTTCCTTTCTACCCTGATCATCCTAGGAACTTTCCAAGTAACTGGTGTCCAGATGTAGAGTCTATGAAAGCTTTGGGCACTTAATTCTATCTTCAACACCAGTTGCACCTCTTCCACTTCACCTCAAAAGCCTGTTCTTGTCCCATAGTATTATTCTGGGCCAAGACACCACTGCTTCTCCATAATGATGAATTTAAACATCAACTCAGTGTCTACAGTCTGTGTTCCTCCCAGCTTGCAAGTGTTTTTCATCCTTAGGACTTTCTGTCCAATGACCTGTCCAATTTCTTCTATCGCAACTATCCTTTCCCGGCTCAGATTCCATGACCACCATTTTACTCACGTACCCAGGCAGATTGGTGCTGCTCTAGATTCACAGCTCCATCTGGGCTCTCAGTACTGCCTGCCAATATTTGATTCTTTAGCCTCTCCTCACTTCCACGCTCCAAAACTACAGTGTTGTGGGTTTAATTGGACCCCAAAAGATATGTTGAGGCCCTAAACACCAGATACTTGTGAAATAGTCTTTGCAGATATAATCAAGTTAAGATGTCATACTGGATTAGCCATTGAGTGATGTCTTTCTAAGGAGAGGGAGATTCGGAGACAGGATACACACGAAGAAGGACATGTGAAGACAGAAACAGAGATTGAAGTGATGCAGCTACAAGATGCAAGGAATGCCCTTGCCGGTAACCACCAGGAGCTAGGAGAGAGGCATGGACAGGTTTTCCTTTAGGCTCTAGAAGGAACTAACCCTTCTTTCTGAAGGGTAAGAATAGGCTGTCAGCCCTGTCTGAATTACCTAGAGGATGCTGCTCTACTTGACTTTCTCAGTTTCAAGTGTGGGACAGACTCAGGCCACCTGTTCAGGTCATTCTCTAACTTCTAGGGTTACCGACACTTAGCACACTCCTGAGGTTGCTGGCAAATTTCCACTTCCAGTTCACAGAACTCCACAGACCAAGCTCTTCTCAGGATTTCCCCCGTTCTGGAATCCACTCATGGGATTCTAGCTGTTCTCCAGTGGGCCACCCAGTTCTTGCCATGGGAACCCCAATAGAGGTAAAATTCTCACCACACCTAATTTCTTCCAGGTCTCAGCAGCCTCCAGACTGAAGTGAAGAAAGTAACACGGAGTTGGGAGTGAAACTGAAGGGAGGTATAGTAGGTTGCCTGAAGGCACAACATATTCACCACCTTGTTGCCAACAATAGGCTGGAAGTGGGTATTTTGAAATCTATACTTTTAATGGCAGTGCTTTTTAATAGGGGTGTTCATGAATGAATTCCAGGTGTACTTGAGCCCTAGAGGTGGTGATAAAGGTCCTCAAACTAGGTGTTGTCTCATCGGGGACGTCTCTGAAGGGTAAGTCCCATAGTCTCCGCTGATTCACCTGCCACCTGCTGCTCTGCCAAGTGGTGTGTGTGAGACAAAGGAGGCTGGTTCCCTCAATAACTACTCAGGAGCCAACTGTAGAGTATCTCCCTGTTCACTGTGGACAGGAAGCCTAAGAAGCTGCTGGAGGAGATGCCCAAGGATCATTGCACCTAGCCCACGGTCTTGCCATGGTGCATAAGGGAAGGAAATGGGGAGGGAAAGGGAGGTTCTGCAAAGCATAGTTCTCAGCTGCAGCAGCAAAGAATCTTTGTCCTTACACAAGTGCATCAGATTCTTCCATCCATTTGTGGTACATATGCCCTTTAATGGCTTTCAAGCCAGCTTCAGGGTGACTGCTCCAATAAAGCATGTGCATTCTTCAAAATAGAGCATCATCATTCATTTAAAATACTTGAGATGAGAAAGTTTGGTTGGATTCAAATCCATTCACATTTTGTCAAGAACTTTCAACATTACTTTCATTGACAAAAAGAAAGATGTATTATATCCTTTAAATATAATTTTAGCTGTTGTAAAATTTTGAATGGTTGTAAAAATGGTTTAAGCTTTTTTTTGTTGCCTACTTGTGCAAAAAGCATTTCCGGTTGATGTCATCTATCAAGAATTTGAAGAGATTCTCTCTTCTTTGTCTCGAATTGTGGATAGTCATTCAAGTATATGATCTGATTTTTAAAACAGTTATGTCTACAGAAGCTCAAGTTTCTCAACAAAGTTGTTTGGAAAATATTTTATTTGGAGTTATGGACAAATTTATTCAATAGTACTTTTTATTTTATTTCTTAACACAATTGTGTAATATAGAGAAAATGGAATTAAATTTTCTCACCAAATCCCACATAGGTGCCTCTAAATCTTTTCCAGTTTATCTCAAGTGTGTTACTAAAACATTATGTGAAATATTATGATGTGAAAGACTGTTTTGGTGACAGTACCAACATGGTGTTGGTAATATTTGCCCATTCTACTTGTTAAAATACATATTAATAAATTGTATATTTTTTTCTAAACGTCCCCAAATGAGTGGAGTTACAGCCAGCTAAAGCCATGCTGTTTCGTCTTGAAAGAAAGAGGAATTTGGAATCTTTTACTACTGTGACATACCTACTGGTAGCAGCAATGTGAAAAATTCAAATTTTACCAGGCAATTTTTTGGAATGTTTGGTATCCATACCCCCTTCCTGGGCTTCCTGATTTTCTTCTAGTAGCAACTACATTTCCCATCTTCATAGTCCAAGTGGGCTTGACTTGACTCCAAGCTCTAGGGGAAGTGTATGATGGGTTCAAACCTATTCGTATATTCCATTCTCTGGAATTGGTTGATTCTAAGTGGCTGAGTTTTACTTCCCTCTGTGCACATGTGTGCTCATCAGTTAGTTCCAATTTAATAATGAGTACATATGGTGTTTGTTTTTCAAATCTTGAGATACTTCACTTAGGAGAATAATCTCCAATTCCATCCAAATTATTGCAATTACTGTACCTTGCTCATAGAAACAGAGAGTAGGATGGAGGTTACCAGGGTACTGGGAAGGGTAGCGGGGAGGGAGGAATAAAGGTGGCATGCTTAATGGGTGCAAAACTATAGTTAGATAGTCAGAGTGAACAATATTTGATAGCACAACCAAGTGACTATAACCAACAATAAGTTACAGCATACTTTAAAATAACTAGAAGAGTGGAATTAGAATGTTCCTAACACAAAGAAATGATAAATACTTCAAGGTGATGGATACCCCAATTACCCTGATTTGATTAATTTACATCATATCCCTGTATCAAAACATCACATGTATCCTATAAAGATATACAACTATTATGTACCTATAATAATTAAAACAAAAAAAGAAAAAAAATTGATATTTTACCTGAATTATTCTTGCCCACTTGTGTTACTGCCAATACAGCACCACTTCCTCTTTGCTGTGCCAAATGTGAAACTGTTTGTGTATCTCATCTCTCCTTGAAGGGATCTGTCCTTCCTTGGGATCCAATTTACTTGGTCACCATGTGCAATTCTCTGATTTGTACAAAAAAGTTATAATTTTTTAGATGATTTCCCTTTTTCTCATTAATGGAGCGAGAGTGACATTTTTTCCATCCTTTTATTTCTTAGACAAAAACAGAAGCCCAGGGCTATAGAGAAGAAATAAATTACAGTTTTGTTTATTGAGCTCCTGTTACCAGCTGCTGTGATAAGCAATTTATAAACATTTATTCTCAACTTCGCAGCCATATCAAATGCTAGGTACTATTACTTCCATTTTATGCATGAAACAACAGCGTTTTTTCCAGAGGCCAGAGAGTAAGTGCCAGAACAAGGATTCCCAGTTAGCTTTGTCTAACTCTAAAGCTCAAAATTTGTTCTTTCTGCTACTCAGTGTTGCCTCTGGAACCAAAGAGTCTGGAGTGATAAAGTGGAGACATTTATAAAATAATCATGGAACAGTGGTATAAGTGCTGTTCTAGAGGTAAACGCAGGACCTAGCGAAATTTTAAAAAACTGATCTCTGAACTGAGGGAATCAGGAACGTGTACCCGAAGAAGTGATTTCTAGAATGCTTCTCGATGGATGAGTAGGAATTAGGCATAAAGGGGAAAATGATATATGCAATGCTTTGTGCCCACTCAGCTTCTTTTGAATAACTCTTTATATATTAATATATTCCACATTACACCTCTCTAAAGTGGTAGCCAGTATTCGGTTTCCCTGCCTCCCTTGTGACTATATCGTAGGCATGTGGCCTCGCTCCACCGGGTAGACACTCCTGCCTGAAATTTGAAATGGAAAGAGGCCATGCATGGAGCCCACTTCCTGAGAAGGTGACGACAGGGCATGCTGGGGAGGCACCCACTTTCACAAGTCCCAACAGCAGTGTCCCATGTTCAGTGTCCTTTTTGCAAACTTTTTTTTTTTAATTTTTTTATAAAATTTATTTAATTTTCTTTTTTATTTGCTCTGAGTCAGATTATGCACTCTAGAAGATCTGCAAACTTTGATATGTGTCCACTAGTAGTTGGACATCGCTCAGGAGCAGATTAGTGGTATAATTTGGGTATTGTTCTTGGCTACTTTGCCTTCAAGACTGATTCTCTGTCTTTATCCCCAGGGAAACTATCTAGTAACCATTAAAAAATTCACATTTTTTGGCCGGGTGCAGTGGCTCACGCCTGTAATCCTAGCACTCTGGGAGGCCGAGGCGGGTGGATTGCTCGAGGTCAGGAGTTCGAAACCAGCCTGAGCAAGAGCGAGACCCCCGTCTCTACTATAAATAGAAGGAAATTAATTGGCCAACTAACATATATAGAAAAAATTAGCCAGGCATGGTGGCACATGCTTGTAGTCCCAGCCACTCGGGAGGCTGAGGCAGTAGGATCACTTGAGCCCAGGAGTTTGAGGTTGCTGTGAGTTAGGCTGATGCCATGGCACTCACTCTAGCCCAGGCAACAGAGTGCGACTCTGTCTCAAAAAAAAAAAAAAAAAAGAGATAAGTCTCTTCCACTAGGGGCCTGGGATCACACTTTGAATAGCCCAGGCAACAGAGTGAAACTCTGTCTCAAAAAAAAAATTAAATAAATAAATAATTAAATTTGTATTTTGCTTAACTGAACTATTAATAGAGTGGATTCTTTTAATTATAGTTAGGAATCCCAACTAAAAGAGGGACAATACAGGTAGAAGAAATAATTGACAAAACTTAGAAGGGAAAGAAGGTGAAGTATTCTGGAAACTGGAGCTGTGAATAACTTGGTATATTATTGGAGTGGAAAGAAGGTGAGAGAAGATACTAGAGATGTCGACAGGCCTCACGTAATGGACAGAGAGTTATTTTCATCAGGAAGGTGACAGGATTATATTTGTGTTTTAGGAAAATCACTCTGGCATCCATGTAGGACATGGGCTAGAGGGGCTGTAAGTGAGACAGAAGCCAGGGGACCCATTAGGAGACGGCTGAGGCAATAATAGCGAGAAGTTCTGAGTCCCTGAGTTAAGTCAGCCATAGAAGGTGAAGAGCACGGGACAGAGTGAGGAGAGATTAAAGATAAAGGAATTTAAGATGTTGATTGATTGGACATGAGAATGATGAGGAAAAGGGGTTCTAGAATGATTCTCATGTTTATGATTTGGGAAATTAGATGAACGGTAGTGCTGCTCACTGAAGCAGGAACACAAGAGGAGGTAGCAATGTAGGTGAAAGATAAGGAGTTTGATGTGTTGTAACTGAGAAGTCAGAAAGATAACTATTAATTGAATACATGGGACTAAAATGGAAGATAGAGATTTCTTTGTTAATAATGTATACGTGATTATAGAGGTCTTGATGATAGTGATATCAACCATGTAGAATATTGCTGTGAGAAGAGAAGGGGACAAAAAATAGGGCCCTGTGTAATGTCAACATGTAAGGTTTGGTTGGGAGAAACAGGAACATAAAAGTAGACTAGGAGGGAATAAACAGAGAATTAGGGGAAAACAATGGTGTTATCCATGCCAATATATGAAGAGATCAATTGATTTAGTCCCATATCAAAAATGTATGTTTAATATGGCTACAAGATGTTTATTGGTGAGCTTGGGTAGAACATCTTGCTGAAGTGGTGGAGCCAAACAGAGGGGTGTAATAACGTGTTAAAGGCCACCCTTTTTAGTGACTAGGGTGTGAATGGAAGGAGAGAAGTGGGTCATCATTTGGAGCAAGACGAGAAGGTAAATGATCATAAGGTCTGCTACATGTCCTTTGGGTAAATGATTTAAATAGCATGAAGACAAAGACCAAAGAGGAGTCAAGAAATTGCAGTGCTAGGGGCTAAACGAAGCATCTGTACTGACCCATAAGCTGTTCGGGATGATAATAGAGCTTGGGGTGCACAGGAAGAATAAGCCAAATGCCAAAGTCATTGATGAATGAGGGGCAATGACAGAGAAGTCAGCAGACAGAATGGACAAGTACCTGGTGCCTTTTGACAGTATGGTTAGATGACGAGAAGGAATCTTTATGCATGAGGGTGGAGGCGTAATTGTAAGCACAGCCATTCCTTTTCCTCCTAGGTTTGTGGTACAGGGAGTGAGTGCTGTTATCAGGAGATTGCACAGTGCTCAGGGAGGAGTTGAGGATGATGGACGTGTGCTCACTTTGTGTTGAGGGCACTGGGGAGAATGGTGGCAAGGTCGGGAAGAGAGAAAAGCGTGGAAAGATGAATGGAGAGAAGGGAATGAAGAGCAGAGGAATAGTATTGGGAGGAGAGTGTGGACAACATAGAGAGAGATTATTGGGATGGTTTTGATGTGAGGCTGTGGCCAACGATAACATGGATATAGATCTACCAGGTTTCAAGTAAAACTCAAAGTGTCACCACTCCTGTGCAGTTCCCAAAGATCCTGATGCCACCTACTCTGATGGTGGTCTTGGAAGCTGACTGATGCTGGCAGACTTGTGCTTAGATTTAAAACCAGAACATTGTGGGGAAGTATGGCTCTGAGAAAATCTCAGGCAGATGGGGTTAATTAATGCTAATATTTTAGAAGTTTGAAGCAAGCGCCAGTTTTAAGTGACCAGAGGTAAAACTCTAGATGGAGCCAGCTATGAACTAAATTGTTCCAAATCCCTTCTTCATTAAAAAATGTTGAAAGGATTCACGTTTATGTTGGGAAACCAGCTCCGAGAAACTGGTAGAAATTTTTATATAGGAAATTGATCACATACTTCTTTAGAGTGTCTTTACTCATTCATTTCTTTATTCACTTAGTCAAACAGTTCATTCAGTCATTTATTGAAATATCGATTGCCTACAACTATAGACTACCCAAATTCACAAATAACTTTCTACAGACACAGTTTTAACCCATTACCAAATGTTTAGGAACTTTAGAGTGTTGGTCAAATATACAAACTCTGAGGAGGAAATCAAAATAATCTGCTACTTAAAGTCTCTCTTTGTACTTGAGATCACAGGATTACAGAGCTTCTAAGTAATCCCTTCACTCAAGCCGTGTACTAGACATTGAATTTAACAGACCCAGAAAAATTGACTGAACCTTTCTCCTTTGCCATTTGGAAAGACAAATCTCAGTCTGTATTTCTGCACACCTTAGTGGGAGGGAGACATATTATTAGCGTTATTCCTGGCCTAGCATCAACTGAAACATGGAACTTAGAATTTTTTTCCTTGATTCTCTCCCTCAAGGCACCCACAAATACCAGTTCGTGGCATGCAGAAAAACTGAAACTGGAAATGTGCAGGTTATAGGAAGAGAGTACAGCAAACATTACACACAAACAATGTAAAAATCATGTGTCAAATATTTCTGTTCTCACAAGTCCTTTTAATCACCCAGTCCTTTAATCCTGTTGGCCTATTACCTAGCTTTCTGCTTTCTTAATATCTTCTTTCCCTTTATCTTTTATTTTTCTTTATCATTCTTTTGTCCACTTTCCCCCTGAAGAAATAAAATCAAAGCAAAATAAACAAATAGATTTTTCTTATTTCATAGACAGCAATTTAGTTCTGTTATTTGAAATATGATTTCCAAGTCTCATACCTTGCTCTTTATAACTTACCAAAACCTTTTCTTAAAGAAGAAAAGTTCTCTTTTATAAAGACTACTGGTACTAGTAGAATATATATATATATATATATATATATATATATATATATATATAACCTATT